>FIZR01017018.1:0-10913 GCA_900060175.1 Ferrisia virgata
AATTATATCGCAGCCTCCCAAATAAATAAAATGATATAAAATAGAACACAGAATAAGATGCAATTAGTTTCAGCCCTCAAAGTGCACTGGTATTAAAGATAAACACGGGGTTAAAAGTGAAACTTGTTATTCGAATGGTCTCTTATGTAATTTAACATTGATTAGTAAAAATTTCGAGTTTATTATTTTTCGCACCATATTTATCTTCACTGAGAGTGCACTTCGAGAGCTGGGACCAATTGCATCTTGTTCTGTGTTTATTTTCATATCATCTACACTACTTTGGAGCCTGCAATGTCATTTATTTGAAATTTTGTGCTTGAAGTTTTGAAAAAAGACGAGATTTCTTATGGGAAATTTACACGGGTCTCAATCATTTTGTTGCGTCTGTTTTCAGGACTCTGTGGATATTTTTGGCTGAAACTTTTTTGTTCAATCTTGTTTTCCCAATTTTTTACGTCATGCATCATTAATAATGTCCTACCTATTGCACCTGACAAATTCGCCATCTATCCATGCTTTTTTGTCCCTTTTAGAGCGTTCTAAAATTTTTTTTTGGTAGGGTCTCAACCTTTATGTTGCTCACTGTACGTTTTTTCATTTCAGTTTTTGGTTCAATTTTGCACGAGATTTCCTGCCTCTAAAAAAAAAACCTAGTGTCCGAATATTAAAGTTGATAATTGTATGTACATATGTACATATACATACGTATACTGGGTATAGTATACTATATAAATGTACAGGTACATCTACATATATAGCTACATATGTACGTACTGGTACGTTTACGGTGTACCCAGTACTTCGTACAAATCACCCGAGTACGTAGACTAAAAATAATAACGATGGTAGAAATGTTAGATGCGATTTATTGATGGTGATATCACGATTACATTTACCATAGGAACGTAATGTACACGCTGTGCCTATTGTCCTCACTCTTCGGGTAATGTCAGTCTTCGGGGAAGGTTTTACTATTTTGGTTATTGGCATTGAAAATTTAAAATGAAAAAAAAAAAGGAGAAACAGAAGGTAAAATCGAATCATGACATAGACACAATAGTATTTCATTCGTAGAGTTATATACTTACTTACATATATGCATGTACATAAGACTACATACAGGGTGTCTGGTAAGTGATCTGTTAAATTCGAAATTCAGAAATAACAAGGTATCACCAAAAAAACACGTTGCATGAATAAATTGCCAATCTTGAAAGTTGAAGGGACAAACTGTTTTCTTAAAATTATATCAAGACAAATTTTCAGCTAAAGAAATTCGTAGTGCTAGATACATAGAAAATTGAGAGAAATTTTGTAATGTTCATTTTTTTGCCTAAATGAAGAACTGAAGGGGCTATTGACGCAAACTGCGAATTCGAAAAATTCATCCGTAAATAAATAATAAGGTGAATGGAAACGATCAAAAATTATAGAAATAACCAAATATCAGAAACGATCCAACTATATGTATGTAGGTAAAAATGGCCCAACATCGAAAACGACCAAACTATAGAAATGAAAAAAAAAGCATCGCTTTGCGATGATTTTTTAGCCTGATTTTCGTGACATATTACAATGTTTTTTTCCTAATCAGCATTGCAGGTCAGCAGGGTTCAATGGGGCTGAACAGTCGAGACCCCCAAAAGGCACATCTAGGGCTTCTGCTAAACGTACATAGCTAATTTCAAGTTCGTAGCTCTATTTGGAGGAGAATTATGCGAGGAACGAACTCAGAAAATTAGAAAAAAACTACCACAAAACCATTATTTTGGGACTGTGAGGGGAGCGGGGATATGGGGTTGAAAAGTCGAGACCCCCCAAAGGCACATTGAGGGCGCTTACTAAATGTACGTATCTAATTTCAACTTCCTAGCTCAATTTGGAGATAAGTTATATGAAAAAACAAACTAAAAAAACTCAAAGAATGAGAAAAACTTATCAAAAAAGGGCTGTGAGAGAGTGCAATGGAGCTAAAAAGTCAGATCAGTCAAAAGACGCATCTATGGCCCAACTGAATGTACATACCAAATTTCAACTTTCTAGCTCAATGTGGTGGGGAGATAGGGGAGGAACAACCCTTTCTCAGGGTGAAAAAGGGGGAAAACCCTCATATCTCCCCTCCAAATTGACTTAAGGGGTTGATTTTTGGATATGTCACACAACTTTTGATTCTATATCAATTGACTTAAAAAGAGTCAATTTTTGCGTTTTTCACCCCTCAGCATCCACTTTCCCAAATTAAGGCATTACTGAATTTAGACCAAAGTTCATCCTCACTTACATATATCTAATCCGCCGCCAAACTGAGTTGATTGACCAAATTAGAGCGATTTAGGTCGGTATCAAGTGCAGTAAATGATTTTAATGTTGAAGAGGAGGGAATAAAGATATAAAAATATAAATGTGACATGGCTAAAAATCGTCTTAATGGTCTTCCAGGACTTCAAAACGGATTTAGTTGATACCCCCCCCCCCCATCCTCTGTTGGTCGATAACGGATTTAGTTGATACCCCCCCCCCCAATCCTCTGTTGGTCGATAGACTGTAATAGCCTGGTTTCCATTGACAATATGGCATAGAAAATCAGGCTAAAAAGTACAAAAATGATTAAATTATAAAACAACGATCACACAGCAGAAACAACCAAAAATATTGAAAATAACCAAAAATTATAGAAATGATCAAATTATACGTGGAAAGGACCAAATTATGGAAATAGTCAAATATCAGGTATACTACCAATTATTATAGACGCGACCAAATTTTAGAACCGGAAGTTCTACAATTTTTCAGTACTTTCACTACCTGTTATGGCACTTGAATTACTAACGAATGATAATTATATTATTTCTTACTTGTCATGAAATAAGTAAACAATAATAATCTACTTTTCTGTTCACTTACCTGAAACAAAAAAAAAACAATATTTTATTAGTATTTCATTGGCAGACAGGTAACTAATATAAACTTACATAATTAAGTACACATAAAATAAGTAGAAATAGATT
Source organism: Ferrisia virgata (assembly GCA_900060175.1). NCBI lineage: Eukaryota > Metazoa > Arthropoda > Insecta > Hemiptera > Pseudococcidae > Ferrisia > Ferrisia virgata. The sequence continues at coordinate 3,012 of FIZR01017018.1, forward strand.
ACGCAGAAAGAATTAGATGATACATAAAATCAATCGTCGAAATGAACAATTCTTCTTTTTCACTACTTTTGCACTACCAATCAAAATTTTCTCACTACTTTTCAAAAACCAAAAACTACTGATCCTACCCCCTTTCCCTTCTTCCAGAACAAAAAAATTCACATATCAAACAGATTAAAACGTCATCTTTTTTCAATTCATTTCGATTCCGCGAGTTCTTTTCATAAATCTGAACTAATTCAATGAAATGTTTTTTTTTTGCGGCGAATCACATATGCAATCCTATTAACATCCATGCTACTCATAGAGTGAAGTGATCTTTGGGATGGAGAGGGGAGGGGGTAAATTTTTTTGGTTTCTAGTGGAATACAAATTAATACACCATCAGTTTGTCAAAAAACAGTTCTACTATTTTTCACTACTTCGAAACAGTTTTCAACCTAATTTCAACATTTCTTCACTACTTTTACTACTTGTTAGATTGCGTGATAGTGCACGATATTTACGTCGATCAAGTCCATGAAGTGAAGAGGAGGGTAGGGAGGGAGGGAGAATAGTCGACGGATAAACATACAAAAGACAATAATTACTGCCCAAAAATTCGCTATTTATAGGCTGTAAGGGGAGAAATAGGAATTGAAAGGTCAAGACTCCTAAAAAGCACAGTTAAAATATCTACTAAATTCTCAAGTCAACTTTCAATGGTGCGGTGGGGAGCAAGCGGTTGGTACAGGTTAGAAGTTGATTTTTCATTAGAAAATGAGCAATTTTTCGTCACCTCTCCCCACCTCTTCTCAAATTTTGTACCTGATCTGTTAGGAATCTAAAATCATTGGTCAAATTTGAGGGAATTTGGCCGGTATTGAGCTTGGTAAATAATTAAATTTTCATGGGGGAGAGGGTCAAAGCGAAAAAAAAACCGGAATAAATAATTATACTTAGAACTCTTTGCACGCAAAGAGTAAACATCGAAAGAATGTAAGTTTTGATATTTTAAATGTAATTAGTACAATTTCTTTTTTTTCCTTTTTTATATTCAATACTTGTCACTTGGAAAATTTTCTTCTATATTTTTAGCGAAATTGGGTCATCATTACAATTTAAAATTATAAAATCAATGCTTTACGAAATAAGTCCACTGATGTCATTCCACTCACTAATAACATCTCTAATTGAAATTAATCCCTCATAAAATAAGTCCACTTATATCACATCTCTAATTTTTCTCATCGTTTCAACTTAAAATCATAACATAAGTCCACTAATGTCAGTACAATGATGATGTCACACTGTTGACGGTCCACTGATAGCAACTATTTTCTTCAACATTTTGACTTGAAATCATAAAATTAATCCTTCGTGAAGCAAGTCAACTGATGTCGGTACAATGATGATGTCACACTGTTGACAGTCCACTAATAACAACTCTGATTTTCCTCAACATTTCAACTTGAAATCATAAAATTAATCCTCCATAAAATGAGTCCACTTATATCACATCTCTAATTTTTCTCATCATTTCAACTTAAAATCATAACATAAGTCCACTAATGTCAGTACAATGATGACGTCACACTGTTGAAGATGAATTGATTCCAAGTTGATATTTTGATAGTACACATTTAAAATGGTTTTTCTAAAATTTTTCAATTTTTAAACCAGTTTACTATTCGGCAACCAGTTCTTCGAAAATTCTCAAAAAATTGAAACTATAAAGAAACGGTTCAAACAAAAGTTGTACAGCTTTAAACACCGATCATCTTTTATCTTACAACTTTTTCTCTACGTAGTACCCAAGAAGAGTTATACTTTTACAAATTGACGAATCTCTCAACTTGAAAAAAAAAATTTCGCATAAAAAATCATTCATTTTGAATGCTCAACTACCTACGTACATTCAAAATTTTCATCACATCTCAATGTTTTGAAAATTAAAAATTTTTAACGATCCACCTAACTTATCACTGTTTGTAACCAGTTTCTGGCACGTGTAATAAAAGAACTATTTGCGAAAAAAAAATTCAAGCGACGATCGTTGAAGACTAAAAATGATTAATTTTCTATCCGATTTTTTTTCACCAAACAACAGAGAAATGATATTACCTTGAGGAAGTCAAGCAACTCCTCACTTCCGGAGGATAGGTATATCTCCTCTCCGGGGCTAGATAGAGAAAAAATCGTAAGATATAAATTAATCAATGTTTAATGTTCTACAACTTTTAGTTGATAAATTTTTTTGTAGCTTCGATTTTTTGGTGATTTTTTTTTTCATAACTTCTTGGCAAACCACCACGTCAATTTGTAGGATCAAAAAATCAAGAAAATCATAACATACCTACACTGTCATTTGGATTTTTTCCATTCGGGTATGTACTTACGCGTATTGTGAAAAATACCGTATATTTTTTTTTTTTTTTTAAACACACGCACACAACTCGTGGGGAACAAACAACCTGAAAAGATTTAACGAAAAAATTTATAATAAAGCGTGGAAAGGGGACACCTTAATCTTACATAATGACAAATCAACAACGGTATTAAAAAACCTGAAACGAATAGCGAAAAGAGTTATTTACGATTTGAAATTTAATTAATCATTATAATAAGTTGAAAAGTTTTAGGTGCTGTGCTATGTAAATGTATAAACTTGTAGAGGTATAGGGACAAGTATGGCACGTGTTATTGTTATACATCTACATACTGCATTCATTTATACCTCCAACAAAATTACGAGTAGGTACTACAATAACGATGACGACGACGGCAACAACAACAACAACAACAACAACAGAGAAAAAGCTAACGAGAAAGATATTAAAGTCTGCTTATATTAATTACAATATACACGTATTATCTTCGTACCGTGGATGGGTAAAGTAGAGAACTAGCAGGTACTATGCAGAGGTAAATAATGTATGAATTCGTACGTATCATCGTCATAATGAAAATTAAGCTTGTTCGACTCCATCTGTGGCCACTTCTTACAAACACACGCTAATGATGTAAAATTTAATAATTTATTACGTAACTGCGAAATACAAGCACATAGATAAAGACGTACCTGTACGATTATTTATTTTAACGTATGAATTTTTTTTTTTTTTTCAATGCAAGTCAGTATTTTGAATTTTAAATGTACACACTAAAGTAGTACCTACTCGTACATCGAAGAATCGTGGGCTTGAATTTATTACGATTTTTTTTCTCAAGGAAATCGCTTCGAGATATTTGAAATTGAAAACGCCTTGTGTTGGTATTTGAATCTACAAGTATACTCGGCGCTAATGAATTTTACGTACGATTTAAATTTCGCATTAAGGTACGTGTCTACGTAGAACGTTCACGTATCTTGATAGATTGACTGATTGGTTGTTTGGAGGAAAGATATTCTTCAAACGAATGTAAATTATTTTAAATCGCGAATCGAGCTAGCCTGTTCGATTTGAAATCTCGTCGAGTTTTATTAATTTAGTATTAGTACTGAATAGGTACCAGGTAGGTACTGTCGAATTACGTAATTTTTCGTACCACTCGTCAGCTGATTGAATACGAAAGATGATGCATGCGTTGCTCGTGGCTATCAGTAAATTGAGACAGCACGGCGCGGCGATTGAAAAAAATATAATATTTGTATTTACTCCCGAAGGTCGTACATAACGAGTATGTATATGTACGTAAAGAATAGAGATGATTTGTAGGAAAAATTTTGCCGCATATGAAATTTTTTATTTCGACGCGAAAGTTGGAAAAATTCGTGGAAAACCCAACGTAATAAAAAGAAATGGCAATATTTCAAGAATTAGATAACGAACAAGAAAGCTCGTCAATTTCATCTTCTCGCCTCGCCGCTTATTTATGTGCTTTCGTCATAACTGCAAGTGCTAAAAAAACTGTGTGTTATTTTATTATTATTATTATTTTTTTTTTTTCAAATTTTACCTACGTATAATCGTCGAATTTTTCGTATAAAAAATTTTATTTACTGACCTCGATGCAGCTTGTATTTTGTTTGTTTTTTACCCTTTGAATAATTTGCGAATAATGTATTGACGCTCGTGCAAAAATTTTCTCACGAAGAAAATAAAAGCAATGGAAATATATAGGCGAGGGGCCAATTTTGTTCGCTTTATTAGTAAACGCGAGCGTTTAACGAGCCATTTTTTATTTTGCACGTTGTTGTTTAATTACGCTTAATGATGCAAGAATTTATTTTATGAAGTGAGAACGTATGTAAATTTCATACTGTAAATTGGCTCCTAAAATTTTGTTGACCTAGGTACACAGTAAGTAGGTAGATAGATAGGTAAGGTATTGGTACTATACAGGTAAGCGAAATGTTTCTGTTTTTTTTAAACATTCGAGTTGGTTCGCGATATGTAATGTAGACTTCGTTGGGTTTTTTTTGTTTCTTTTTTTCATTTGCTAAGCAATATTACGTTTATTTTACGGTTTTTACAATGCCCTATTTTTATTACGCTGGCGACATCTGTCGGTTGAAATGAAATTCTCGACCAGAACCATTCGCTCATATCTAAAATTTCCTAGACAGCGATATACATAAAATAATATAGCAATGTAGTGCATATATCATATAGGAAGTTTCATTCTACGCGCAATGTCGAAAATTTTAACAATGAATATAAAAGGAAAATGCTTAAAAAAATTTTCAAAAGGAAAATCGATTTTCCAGTCCAGAAATTTTTCGTACCTGACATACCTAATTACCTATTTACATTCCACTCCTCCAAACTACCCATTTAAACATCATTCTTGCCTTAAACGGATTCGAATAATTTCAAAAATTTGCATCGTTAAAAATCAATGAAAAAATAAGACAGAAATTCGTAAAAAAAAATTAGAGAAAAGCGATCAAAAACTACGAAAAAATGTGAAATTGATCGAAAGTGTGAAAAAAAAATTATCAAAAATTGATCAAAAATCATGAAATAATGTTAAAAAAATAAATAAAAATTAACCTAAAAATGAAAAAAAAAATCGAAAAATGAGAAAAAAATTGAAAGAATTACGTAAAAAAAAAATGCAGCAAATTGATCAAAAATCACAAATAAATGATGAAAAACAAGTGAAAACTAACCAAAAATATGAAAAACAGTCTTTAAAAATCGTAGAAAATTAGGTAAAATATTGACAGAAAAAAACTCATGAAAAAATGTTGCAAAAGTAATGGAAGTCGATCGAAAGTTGTTGAAAATAATTAAAAATTGGATAATAATTCGACAAGACACATTTTACCTCAATTTGCAGACACATTTCAACAATTTCCGTGATTTTTGATCGATTTTCTTTATTTTTTACCCATATTTGTCGAAGGTATATCTAAATTTTAATGATTTTTAACAATTTTTGGTTAATTTTTATTCATTTTTCGACGTTATTTCGTAATTTTTGATCATTTTTCTACATTTTTTACTTAATTTTCGATGATTTTTAGCCATATTTTGTACATTTAAGGTCGTTCATCACACAATTTTCAACACTTTTTTATGGTTTTTGGCCAATTTTGAATGATTTTAAACGATTTTTTCGTAATTTTTGATCAATTGTCTCCATTTGCAAGCCATTTTTGTCAAATTTTTGGCCATTTTTAACGATTTTTTTTTTTATATTTTAGATAAATTTTTACATATTTTTCAACATTTTTTCGTGATTTTTGACCAATTTACTCCCCTTTTTATCCATTTTGTGGTGTCGACTCTTTACGTTATTTTGATAATTTTAAGCGATTTTTGACCTGGTTTCGTTCTTTTTTCTACCTTTTTTCGTGTTTTGTATCACGAAAAAATTGTTAAAAATTATTAAAAATTGGAGAGATTTTCATGATTTTTGATCAATTTCCTTCAATTTTTTACCTAATTTTCATTGATTTTTAATGATTTTTTTCATGTTTTAGCTCAATTTTCACCTAATTCTCGGCATTTTCCCTAATTTTTGATTAATTTTTCGATGAATTTCAATGACTTTTTCATATTATTGATCAATTTTCACCAAATTTTCAACAATATTACGTGATTTTTGATAAATTTTCTGCATTTTTAAAGCATTTTTGTCAATTATTTACGCAGTTTCCAATAATTTTTAGCGTTTTTTTCATATTTTTTATCCGTTTACAATTGTTTTTCAATACTTTTTTGTGATTTTTGATCAAATTTCACTCACTTCTGCCAACTTTTAAACCAATTTTTGACGATTGTACACTATTTTTTTCATACATTTTTCAACATTTTTTCGTAAAATTTGATCAATTTTACGCATTTTTAAAGTATTTTTGTCAATTTTTACCCATTATTGATGATTTAAAAAAAATTATTTTATATTTTAGATCAATTATTACATATTTTTCAACCTGTCTTCGTACAAGATGATCAATTTTCCGTATTTTTAACTCATTTTTTTGTCGATTTTTTACCCAATTTTCACTGGTTTCTAAAAATTCTTTCCCCGTGGCTGTTAAGGAGGTTTGGGAGAGGGTCAAATAAAAAAAAAAGCTCTATTTAGAGGGGAGTTATGCGAGGAACAAACTCTAAAAATTAGGAAAAATCGACCAAAAAACCACATATTTAGGGCTGTGAGGAGGTGCAATGAAGCTGAAGGTCGAGTCCCCCAAAAGGCACATCTCGGAGCCCTACTAAATGTACAAGGCTAATATATCAAGTTCCTCAGTCAATTAGAAGGGGGAGTTAATTTCAAATTCCGGCACGGGAGCAATTTCACCTATCTTATCCGCCGGTACCCTTTTTTTTCGAAAACACGTTGCAATAGGATTTTTTCCTGTAAAATACTTCTTGGGTGGGTCATTGAAGCAGGGAGAGAAAAAGGCAGCGAGTGGTTTTCAAACTCAAAATTACTGTTTACGATGACCATCATCTAACAATATGGGAAGGGGCGATGTGGATGATCTCTCGATTTAGAAAAAATTTTCAACCGAAACGACTGTACTAATGTAGGTACATACGTAAAATACGATCTCAATTTCAGACACTAAATTGAAACTTTAACCAACAACTTTGGTAATGTTTTACACGAGTAACAATAAGCAGCCTATAATATAACCAAGCCACGAATACGGGCAGCAAAAAAATAAAACAAGAAGAATAAGACCATCAAGAGATAATGAAAGTAACACACGAGGGTTATTATTGTTTCAGAATAAGTATAAGTACATCGCCGCCGGTTCATTTCTGCGCTCGTAAAGATAACGGCGAACAATAGTCGAGCAACTTCTACTGTATCCAAGTTGCAGATGTGCCGATAATTCTTAACCAACTTACGTCTACTTACAATACTTATACTGCGTACGACCAAATTATAATTTCGACGCTTTGTTTATGTACGTACTTTAGAGAAAAACTACCAGCATGGCTCGTATAGTCTCTGTCTCTCTCTCTAAAGCTTTAATGACTATTAACGAATCGTATATCTATACCATAGTTTTACTTTCACACACCACACCACACCACACCTCACCATACCAAAAGGGTATGTCTATGTACATACATACGAACTTTATATATGTACGCAAACACTTATAATATTCTTCACTATTCGCTCCTTATGCATCGCGTATACAATGGATCCATTCCATTTATGTATAATTAAGTTCGAACTGCGACGACTCAGTACACCTACTTAACATAGTGCTCAATATTGAAAACATTATTATTGTAACGTTTCAACGTTTGCGCAATGGAACGTCTCTTCGATTGAACAGCTTCGAGAAGGAGAAATTTGAAATCTTCAATGTATTCAGATATGGTAATTCCACACGACGACCATGATAATTTCAAACGATATGGTTTTGAACGATTTTTAGTTATTTTTCACCTATTTTTTCAATTTGTACACTACTTTCGACGGTTTTTAACGATTTTTACTCGATTTTCA
>FIZR01017028.1:0-65222 GCA_900060175.1 Ferrisia virgata
AATTGTAACCATAATGAAAAATAAATCAAAACTAATCTACTATTTTACTTTTACACGATGAAATTTTTACATTATAAGCTTTAAAATTGATGTTTTGTTTCGTTTTAATTAAAACGCAATATTGTTTTTTATGTCTAGTTCTTATGCAATTCTGAGATCCGATATCAACTCACCATCTTTTTCATTTCCCAATGTTAAAGTAAGTAGATAATAAATGCATTATTCATCTTTTCAACGTACTAATCACATCCAAAAAAAGGGTGAACAAATAATCACAATTGCTTAATTCAATAAAATGTACAACATAAACATGAAATATTCTCACAAATAAAAATAGTTGAGTCAAATGTTATTAACTTGAAATAACTGTAACTCAAACTATCTTTCATCATAATTTGAAACTCAAAACCTATACTGAAATTAAAAGAACTTCAATTGATTAATAACTGGAACCTCAACTCTGCCAAACAGTAACTGAATCGTAACAATAACTTGAATAATAAGAGTTTTCCACCCCTGCAGATACCCATTTATAGGGTCCACTTCTACCGTATTATAATGGAAAAATACATCCATTTTAGTAAAACGTCTTTGTAAACAATTTTTAGTTTAATTCTGCTTATAATAAAGTGTACGGAAAAAATTACGATTTACTTGAGTATGTAATATTTTCGCTGTTTACTTGATTAAAATATAAAACAGAAAAATTACGGTAAACAAACCTGCCTGATAAGGAAGATAGGTAGCTCAACATATTATCGTCAGTGTAAAATAAAAAAGTTACCGGTACCTAACATACCCAACTTCGCTAGCAGTTTATAGTTGTCATCTTTTGAGTAAACACAACAAAATCTATTACGAAGTAAACTTTTTGCATCAAAATATCATCGTGTCCTGTTTCTTGTTAATAATACAGGTTCGGGTAAAAACAGTCCAATAACAGCCTGCATTTCGAAGACGCCAGCAAACAAATGACTGTTATACATAAATTTCAGAATACCAACACCAACACCCACACCTACGTATGTTAAGTTTCCATTTTTTGTTCCACTTACAAGGTTTAAAAGTTTAGTTTTCTCTCGGCGTGTTTTCTCAACTGTCTAGCTATTTTCATAGGGAAAAAAATCGAAACGTAAATTGGAAATTAGAAAGATACTAGGGTAGACCAAATTTTCTTTTCACTGGAAATTTGCAATCGGCGAGGGTCACAATGGTAGCGAAATGACTTCAAAATAAAGTTGTGATAAAAATTTCAGCTCTCCAAGTTGATTTTTCCAACTTGAAAAACTGACTCGAAGTTCAAATATTTCCAAAAATAGAACCTCAACTTACGAGTATATTAAAGATTGGAAATGATCGATTGATCATTGGCAGCAAGTTTTCGTCTTTACCTCTCTTTCACAAATCTAAAAAAATATCACTTTTTGCGTTTTTCAATTTCACACGCCCTCCTGAAATAAATGTATAACATCGATTTTAGCACACACAATTTTTCAGGCCTGCTTAAAGAATATTTTTTTCAAGAATTTTTTTGCATAGTTGAAAATTTTTTCAGCGAATTCTTCGGTGACATGGCCTGAGTACAATTATCTTCATCCATTTAAGGTTGATTTTTATCGATTTTAATCCTTTCCAAGGATTGCTAATAGGTGTCCCAGCATACATAGATAAAGTATAAATGATTCAAAAAAATTGAAAAGAAAATTGCTTTCGAAGAGTCGAAGATAAATGAAATATGTATGTACGTTTGAATGAAATTGTTTTCGAAAAAGCACTTTTCTACCTGCAAGGAGGTTGGTTCAAAAAGTTTGAAATTTTTACACATAATACTTACTTAGTCGGTGTATACATGAGAATTTTTTCAATTTTTTTTTTGAATGTTTAAAGGGGATTTGTATGGTTGAAAATTCCAAAAAAATTAAAAAATTTTAAAGAGAAACATTAGTAGAATTTTTTTTTAAGAGTTCAGTCGTACCATTAAGTATAATATATATATTTTTTAAATGCTCAAAAGGGGGTGCAACATGCTTAAAAAAATTAAAAACGTCTTTTTTGTCATTTATTTGCATTTTGGATAGTTCATTCAATTTAGAGTAGAACACTGGCATTATTGAGCCAAGCCATGAATTAATAATTTTTTTTTCACTTCACTAAACAGAAGCCCAAAATTTGAACATTTTTGCTAAGCGTTTGAGTCTGAAATTTATTTTTTCAAAATTTTTGCAAAATAAATACTTACTGAAACGTTTTCTATGCCAAAATGATGCACACATACGAGAAAACTTATAAAAAAAATGTTCACATGCCTGTGTTTGGTTGGAGAGGAGGAAAAGGAGTTATCAAGTATTGCCAAGTAGCCTTACGTTGATTTGGAATTTTTTCCACAAGCAGGTGATTTATGTGGGGGGGGGGGTTAACAACACAGGTGATGGATGGGGTATACGTTGGAGTATAATGCATAATTTTTTCGAAATTATTTGATCATTACAAGCGACGTAGTTAACAAAAATGTAAAAAAACTTCTTCTTACCTGTCAACCACTGGCAAATTACTTTAGTAGGTAATGTGGGCAACGGAATTGTTAAATTTGATATAACGCAACTTTTCAACGAGTATTCATATTTCTCACCGATTGAGCGTGGAAATCAACTACATTCGTGCTCGCGACTTGGTGAATTTTTTTCTTTATAGGCCATTACTCACGTGCAGAAAGACTTATATCGGTCATAAAACTAACAACAACATCGTGCAATAATAGTAAAACGTGATCATCTTTATTAAGTACAAGTAGGTACATCATTGAATTTTTCCAAAAAAATGTACAATCGAATGATTTTATTTAAAAAAAAAAATTAGCCAATATGAGCCTTTTTGGCTTTTTACTCGTAACAACTGACCACTGAATAAAATCCACCGAGTTACGCGTACAAATATAGTTCATTTCCCCCCGCAATTCGTGAGAAATATGAATACCTGCTCAAGGTGCGTTGTACGAAATTTAACAACTCCGTAACTCATATTATTACTCGTTTGGGGCTCAACCATCGAAAATTGTCATTTTCATCTCTTTTGACATAGGTTACCCAAAATTTATGCAGAATGTCTTTTTTTTGAACGCTTCCGAAAAATGCACTATGGGAGATAAAATTGAAAAGCTTCACCTAATCATCTAATATTGATGATAGTCCTACATCCATTTCAGGAAGTCATTTCTAAAAAAAATTTCTAAATCGTGAAAAAACGCAAAAAGTAACCACTTTTTTTTATTCCCTAGAAAGAGGGCTTACAATGGAATTTTGCTACTCCAGTAGATACTTATATTGTAAATACTACACATTGGAGTAGGTATAGGATAACTTCGGTAATAGTTAGAAAATTCCTTAAATTCTAAAAACTCAAGGATTAATTTCACTTATGATACTCAAAATATTAAGACAACTTACTTTCATTAGTTATCAAGCAAGTAGGTACAGGCCAGTACGCAGAATCGGTTCAAGGGGAGGGGTTGCGAAAGCTGAATTCCAATTTTCAGTGTTCACAAATTCCAAAATTTGATATTGTGCTAAAAATTGTATTTTTAGAAATACGTGAGCAACTTATGCAATTTTTTGCGCTTGAAAGCTCAAGTTTGCAGGAAAATTCGCATTTTTTTCTTCCATGGTAGAGGCCTGAGTAGGTACATTGTATTAACACGATGCTGTGTAAATTACATAAAACACTAGATAAATTTGCTGTTCGAATGTAACTTATTCTTTCATTTCTAATTGCAATATTTAGCAGTAAAATGGATTCACTCGAGTTGGTATGCCTATTTTCAGAATTATTTGGAATATTTCACTAGCAAAGAAAAAACCGCCAAAAAGATGGAATTAAAAAATCATCACTACATGCATAGCGAAACAACCAACGAAGTATAATAAAATTTTAATGATTTCGCCGATTAGTTTGGTACCTACACGAAACTAATATAATATAAAAAAGGTGGCATGGCCTTAAATGTTTAGAACAACCGCTTTAAATATTTGAAAATGAAGTTTCTTCGTGCCTTGTATACATATTAAGTACCATATATATATACATATATATTTATATATGAGTATGCTTCGAAAAATCGTTGATTTATTATTTAAATTAGTACGTCATGATGAAGTTACTAAACAAATGAAATTCTATTTAGCGAACTGTTTCTAATTCTCGTGTGCGCCAAAACAGTAAGTTATGTACAAAATGTATTTTTAGCTCGATTTTCTCAAGAAAATTCAGACTATTACGGCATAAAGCATATCGATCTATGTGAACGGAGTGTCGGTAGGTATACATATATATAGATAGGCTAAATTTGCTCCGCGATGCAAAAATTCATTTTGACTATTTTCAAGTACTTGAATATATTTTAAAATGCTTACTCATTTATCACCACTTTAGCTTTTTTCGAAGCTTAGCTCATTAAAATTATAACATTCAACGTGTTCAAACTTTACGGAAAGAAAGTGAATATCTTAAGATTTCATAACTATTCTACCAGTAATAAAAAAAATGCAGCGAGAATAGTTTCTAGAATAATAGGCAAAAAGGGAGGTTTATTTTTCTATTTTCTTGACCTTATAAAATTAACTAATTTCCCATCTCCTGCTACCTTGAAAAACGAATCTAAATGAATCAAATTTCAAAAAGACAACTGACACGAACTTAGGTACGGGTTAAACGTATTTTTTCGTTCAATTTTGACCGAAAAGTTCACCACGGGGTAAGGAGCAGGAACCAGCCAGCCTAAATTGCATATTCGACTTGAGTTTATAACTAATTTTACTCAATACTTACTTGCTCGCATACTAAAGCGAATACATATCTATTTACAGGTACGTAAATCTACATACATCTTTAATCACTACATCGTAGTAGAAAATTCGTGATTTGTATCGTGTATAAAACTGAATTTATGCTGTACAAACTACGAACATACTACTTACGATGTAAGCACAATGGAGAAGATTTTGGCCGATGTTTCATATACCAACGTAAATCATCATGCTAGATATTTACTTCACGGATTCGTAACATCAACCAGCAAGCTGTAAAGAAACTGTTCATAACTAGGGTACCTAGCTACCTACCTACCTATCTACCTAATTACTGGAAAATAACTACAGCAAAATGTATTTTATTCAAATACCTTTGTATGTATATACATCTATATATGTACCTTCGTAACTTGATGAGTTCCTGAAATCATTATTTGAAAACAGAAAGCTTTTTGTATCGCGTAAGTAATAAGTGAATTGATTACATACGCGTGCCTACATATAATCGTATTAGTTAGTTGTTCGAGTGGATAAATAAATAGATAAGCAGGCAGGTAGGTAGGTAGGTAGGTACTAAATAGGTAGGTAGAAAGCGCGTATAAAAACAATGTTAATATGATTAAAAGTTTATTTTATCAATTTAAACCTTGCAAATATCCACGTACGTAAATTGCAAAGAATAGTGAAAAGGTTCCAACTTATACTAAAGTTTTTCATTCGAACGAGTTGGTAATGTTCGCGACGAGACGTTGAAATTTTCCGAGTTGAATGAATACGTACTTTTCGAAATGTAACAAACAAATAGCTCGAGTTTAACTACCAGGTAAAGAAACCTGTTTGAAATTTTTCATTTTCAAAATATTCGATCCAAACGTGTTGATATTTGAAAAATTAAATCAGTCGTAGCCCAGAAAATAATTTAAACCTTTCAAAACCAACATTTTATACTTCATAAAACTTTGAAAAACGCATTTTTCAATATTTCGCTCTAATTTCAAAAAATTAGACTCCAGCCCAACATTTGTAAAAAATTGGACTCCTTTGACACATCTCCGGCTATACTACTTGCTCCCCTTCAAAGAGATAATTTTATGGAAAATTTTCAATGAAGTTTTTTGAGAACCACCTCCTCCTCCCTCCAGTCTGAACTTACTCATTTTGTCGTTCTGTAAGTCTAGATATTTTATTGGGAACCGCTGAAAAGGATGAAAGCCATCTTCAAATGGACTTGGTAAACGTCCTTCGTATACTTATATTTGATCAAGAATTTTCAAGAAAACAAATTCATACGCAAGCGGTGCACTTCTTGAAGTTTCAGCGCCAATTTTGTGGATTTTACAGGTGAAAATACAAGATTTGTAGCAGGATCATTTCTACAGATGTTCTACACATTTTCTTAAAACTTAAACAGATTTAAAAACATTTCTAGTCATTTGTGTGAAATTTGGCGTACATATAAAAATCTTCTTGGAGGTTTGTCCCCCCCCCTAAATCCACCTACGCAAACTGGCCATTCATGAAATAAAAACAGAAGCGCTCTGTAATGTTTTTTCTTGTATGGTAGTAGGGATGCATGTAAATATTGAAGTGAATAGTTGAAACTCCAAAAAGGTACGTATAAGACTTCTACTAAATCTGCATACCGAATTTTAACCTTCTAGATAAATTTATAGGAAAGATGCTTAGGTATACGTGAACCCAAATCAAAAAATAAGGAAAACAATAAAAAAAAAATACTTTTTTGGGGCTATGAACTAGTACAATGAGGCTGAAAAATGAAAACCCCTTAAAGGCACATCTAAGACCCCTACTATAAATCTACATACCAAAATTCAACTTCCTAACTCAATTTGGAGAGGAATTATGCGAAGAATAAACTCCAAACATAAGAAAACCCACCCAAAAAACTACTCTTCTGGGTTGTAAGGAGGCGCAAAAGGTCTGAAAAGCCGGATCCGCCAAAAAGCACATCTATGGCCACTATTAAGTGTACACACCAAATATCAACATCCCAGCTCAATTCAAAAGTGAGATAGGGTAGGAACCGTAACTTTTCAAAGTCAAAAAGGACAATACCTTCATATCTCACCTCTTAATTACCTAGGAACCTACAATTTTTGGATATGTTATACAACCTTGAATTATCTATCAATTGGCTTAAAAAAGAACAATTTTTGCGATTTCGACTTTTCCGCACCCCCTCACCCAAATTTGGACACAATTGAATTTTGATCCGAATTTTTAGTTTCGGGAAAAAAATAAAGATTAAATATCTTATACAGCCAAAAATGGTCGAATGGTCTTCTAGCTCTCCAAAACGGATTTTATTAATATCCCCCTCCCCCTCATATGACAGAAAATCAGATTAATCAATAAATGGAATAAATATCTGGCATGGGCCAAAAATGGTCTCAATGATTTTTTAGAGCTGCAAAACGGATTTTGTTGATATTCTGCCTCCATCCTTTGCAGATCGATAGTTCGTAATAGTCTGGTTTTTGTTGACAATGTGACGTGAAAAATCAAGATAAAAATTTATTCAGGACGCCAAAACTTTTACTTAATCATTTTAAGACGACTTGGCAACTATTGACACCCTGCCCCCCGTTTGAAAATTCCCAACAAAACCAAAATTAGATCTACCCTTGCGTTTTATAAGTATTAAGCTTATTTTCATTTACAATGAAAAAAAAAATGAATGTTTAAATACACATGCAATATACTTTTACAGATAGAAGAACTTACGCAAATACTTTTTTCAAGAATAAAGCCTATTGTACTATTGGACTCGATATTTTAACAATACCTACCTAATTTGAGATAGGTAGGAAAACCACTTCGAAGGTTGAAAATTAACCCGATGTTTGAAATAATTAAAAACTTTTCGTTAAAATTTTCTCGACCAAATCTTCGAGCGCATCAATCTTAACATGATAAAAGTAAGTTTCAAAAAAGAAGGTGAAAAATATTGTCAATTTTTTTTTACACAATGGTTTTTTCTCAGCTCACTGCTTTAATTTCAAATCGCCAGAAAAGTAAAAAGATGATTCCAATACATTCTTTAAAAGTTCTTTAAACGTGTTCAGTTGACCGTATTACAATGTAGTTGATTCGTCAGATGGTACCTTACCTAGTTATTTAATGGCCTTTATCAGAAGCTTTTTTCTACTCTTTTTCAACATCGAAGCGACACAATTTTTAACCAATTTTCTTCTTTATTTACTGATATCTTCATTGCAGGAAATCACATAGATGAATAGTCTATACCTAGCTATCTATTTTTTTCTGTTGAATTATTGGTAGGTACTAAGTAATTTTCAAATTCTGTGATATCCTAAATAAGTACGTACGTGCGTAACGTGTTATATTAATTCATAAATATGCGATAATATGATATCCATATGCACAGGAGTTTTTGTATGAACGGAAAATATGAAAATAAAGTGAATTAATTGAAAATGGAAATACCTATACAATTCTACATTCATGTAGAATAAAACTATAAAAACAACAGTATGTATCAAAGTACATAGTGCAACACACATATTGTAACCTTAAATTTTCTCGAAGTTAGTAACTTTGTTTCATTCAATTTCATTTATTCATTTCATTTTATTACAGACAAAGTTATACCTACCTATTTTAGGGGGAACCGAAGAAACCGAATGATTTACAAAATATTTCCAATTTCAGAGCTATTTGAACAATATGATGACTTGGCCCGCTTACACTGTTGAAAAATGAAATTGGTATGATACAAAAACCGAAAACGAATGAATAAATTAAATAAATTAGGTTTTCGGTCCTTTATATAGAAATTTACTAAACGGTAAACGTTTCTCATTTAAAATTTTGTAATGGAAAATCGCTGATTCAAAACCTAAAATAGAAGACTATTCGGAATACTTTTTCAAAATACCGTACGTACTTCTACTTACTACTTAGATACATAGGTAACGTCGAAAAATCTGCCAGATTTTATAGCTGAAGAATCCTTAGGATTATAACTATTCAGAAATTTTGCTACTCAACTTTAAGGAAAATTAACTCGTGCTTAAAATGAATGATACGAAAAAAGAAAAAAAATTCTCGAGCTGTAATAACGCTCTTTAAAATATTGCCGGCACAATGCGATGTATCAGTGAATATGTGTCGTGAACCATGTAACTTAGTGCTAAATATAAAGCAAAAATTGGAAGAATTTAGTTTCGCATGCAAAACAAGCAATAAAACAAAAATCTCATCAAACGCTATTTTTTCATATTAAGCCTATAATACAAAAAAAGCAAACGAAAATATCAAAAAAATTTACTCACCATCGACACCACAGGTAGTCGTCATACTACAGCAGAATTTTCTGCTAAACATTCTTCAACTTAGCATTTTGCACATCTAAAACAACGAAGTAAGAAGCATTTCTTTCATTTTCATTTTTTAATATACTTATTCATTTATACATATACGCATAATAATTAGGTAAGCAAAATTATATTTCTATTTGCTGCTAGGTTATTACTTTTATAAAGTCTTCCTTCTAGATAGATCGTATCATTAAAAATTTCAACTAACTAAGTAGATAGGATTCTTGTTAAAGATACCAAAATTGACTTAAGATTTTAATCTCGATTCTAATTATTTTAACCACATCAAGAATCAACTAGTGTGCTATCGAAAATAATACCCGTAACAATAAGTTACATATAAAATATGAATAACAGTCTACAATGATAATCGTTAGCACGCTCAATATTTTTCATTAGCAAAAATGCAATACATAAAAACGATACTTACACCTACATAAAATCAAAACTAAACAATTTTCCGAAAAACACTCGAGTAGTCATCATAATTTACGTTACCATATTCGAATCTAATGTACTGTTTTCAGTTTGTTGTAATAAACAAGGATATTTCATTAGTGATTAATTAATGCAAAAAATTTCATTCAATATTAATTTTCTAATTTAGAAAATTTAGAAATATGAAATATCAAACCTATTGGAAATATGCAGCTTTCATTGGTATTGAGTAGAATTTTTCTCATCATTATTCATTGAAAAATTAGAATTCTTACACGAAATTTTCGCATACCTAATTATCAGCGAGTGAACAAAACTACCCATCAACCTATTATACAGCTGTGGACATTATAGATTTTACTACCTACGTTAAAAAAATTCTTATAAAAAACTCTCGAAGCTACATCATGTGTTCGTTGGATTGGCGAATTGGAACGTCAAAATTACTTCAATAAATAAACGCCTGGACAGGCATTTAAAATTAATTCCAGAAAATTGTTTTTTTCCTTTTTTTTTCCTTTGAGTTGAACGCTGAAATAATGCTCGATTTGTCCGAAGCATTGATTGAAAGATGGTAGAAAAAGTTTTCGAAACAAAACGAAACGCGTTATGGTTCATTTCAAATACGGAAGATTACTTCACGAATGACTTTACGGTAAGTGTACAGTACCGTGAATATAGGAACTATTTTGTTTTGGCCAAACTTTCATCTACATCATTAATAAAAATATAATCTCAAATTTTTTTTTTCATACGTACCATATATATACCGATAAATACCTACCTACCTTCTCGTATGACGCATAATGCTTATACGTACATCTACATACCTACATATCCATGTGAAAGGTGAGCTGATGCTTTTAAATTGTGTATAAATTTAGACATTCAACTTGTAAAAGATATACCTCTATAGGAACCTATTAGGGTAGTAGATGTATCTACTCGAGTATTTAGTTTACTTTACCATCAAAAATAATGAAATTCTTTCAATAATGAAGAAATTTCGATTTATCGATTCGGTTCGTGTTTTTAATCTTCATTTGTCATAGTCTGTAGAAGATATAGGTACTTGACAAATAAGTGGAAAAACATAAGAAGAAAAGTGTTGGTGCGAAAGGTTAATATCAACATTAGAAACCATTTGTAGTCATTAGGGACCAAACTACCTACTAAAAGTATTTTCCCCTACAAATGAAAAGCTAACTTGATGAAAACCATATACGTGAACATTAACGATTTCCTATAATAAATGAAGATTTTTTCCTTCAATTCCCCGGATGGTGTTATGTAAAGAAAATTACTTTAATTTGATATTTCAAGTTGCAACTGCTCGAATAGATCACGTATATTGCGTTAAAGTAACTCATTATTTTTGAAATTGATTATGGTACCCACCCACTACTACGGGTGGGTGTATCGATTGAATTGTTGAACAAATCTGTTTTCTTTTTTCTATGGAAAATTTTGGCAATCTTATTGGAACCTGTGTATTACATACCGCATACGCACCTAACTATTACCTATAGTTTATTATTAAAAAAAAAAAAAAAAAAAAAAAAAAAAAAAACCAACTTTCTTATATCTCACATGTACTTCTCAATTTGAATAACACACGTGTAGATATAAAAATGAATGCAGAGGTATAGGTACTTAATAGCTGGTAAAAATAGGTATAATATGAAAATCTCCTGTATTCTACATAACGAAAAGTAAGATTTTTCTCTGACAACTGTTTGAAGAATGGATAGATTTTTCACAGAATGACATTGTAAATACTTAGTTATAATACTAATCACACAATAACTAGCTAATAATTAACAATAATTATGCGCAAGTAATCAACCATAAATAATTTGTAACGAGTTAGTAAGATGCCAAGTGCACGAGTACCAGAAAGTAATATTGTACGCTGTATATTTTTTTAAATCATGATTTGCGATGAATAAAGTGGTACTTGTGCGTGGTTTTAAAATTTTTTTCTGTCGTCTGAGTTACTCAAGAGATTTTTTGTTTAAAAACTATTAATCGTTTAAACCGTAACTAACTACCTACCTAACTACTACTTATTTATTTATTCACCTATTTTAAATCAATTTCAGTCTGATCTTTTGATGCATTAAATATTATTTGAGAATCTATAATTAAATCTGAAATTGGAATTTATGAAAGCGTGCGATCATTGAGAAATGATACTTCTCATATCACTTCCAGCAGCTATTTTTTTTTTTTTTTTTGTAATTCAAACGCCAAAAATTTTATTGATGCCTTGCAACTCCAGATTTAAATTTCTTCTCTGCGTGAAAAGATGAAATTTTCAACACACTCATTTGAGCACATTCATCAAATGCTTATTTTCCTACTTTGGAAAATATATACAATAAGTATACATGATTTATATTCAATATTACAAATGAATGTCTGAATATACAGTTATACACATCGTCAACTAACTAGACAACGTTAAAGTACCTAAATAATTAGATTTCTAATCAGCAAAAAGATTTCATCAAAATTTTTAATAGAATAGGAAGACAATTTTCTACCATACACACGCGTTCACTCATAACCAATTAATGTAATGAAACTTCAGTTTTAAACTCACTACAGTACCCTTCAAATCAAACGTGCATTGAAAATAAATGGAACTTGGCCAAAAAATATATAACGTAAGTATTATTCCGAGGTAGCTTACAACAATGAGAACAAAACGATAATGGATCAGTTATCTTATTCGAATACAATAACATAATTCTCATTTTTTTTGTGTGTGAGTTGACTAATTAGTAAGTACAACATATTATGTCAATGAAGAATTTAACAATATACATGAGGATGTATGTACCTACATGTATAGCTACTACAGTTATATAAAAACCTCTTCTATTCTTCACGAAGTTAATCTTCGAAAAACAAACAAACAAGCGAACTGGTAGATGGGCAGATATTGAACTTTGAAATATTTGATTTTTTTAGAATTTCATTTCAGGGGTAAAATAATAAAATTAGGCATTGTTATTATGTATTTGAAGTCTGCTTGAAGAATGTATTCCAGCGAATAAAGCTAGAAAACATGTCATATTTTATTAAGTAAATAAAATATCACCTTCAAAAGGTGATTGAATTTTCAACTAAATAAGCTTTAAATTTACTATGGAGAACATCCTATTTTTTACCATTTAGAATTACTTTGCTATGATACAGTTTACTGCACAGTGCTCTAAGGTTATGAATTGTGAAGTACAGGGCGTATGTAATCTATGTATGTTATATATCTCGTTACTTACTTGAAGAGCTCCTTCAAAAAACAACCATAGTCCAAAATTACAAAAAAAAAATTATTTCAATTCTTTCCAATAAATTTCACGAGAAAAAATAAAACGTTTATAATTTTTCGATCAAATTTGGTTATCATTCTGTTTTTTTAATTTTAAAAACCACGAATTTGAACGTTTTTATTTAAAAAACAACCATAGTCCATGCATAGGGTTAATCATGGATTATGGCTATTTTTCAAAAAAAATAATTCGTGAAAAATGTAGCTAAAAAATATGGCAACTGATAATAATATGTGAATTTTGAAACAAATCATTTTTCGTTTTTATTATAATGTAAATTGATTAAGAAATCATATTCATCATTAAATTATTATTAATTAATAATTTAAAATTTCACTCAATTTTATTTCATCATTAATTAGCACCCTGAATAATTGTTGTTTGGTGTAAAAAAAAATCATAGTTCACTACATTGCTTTTTCAAATCTAATTTCTACAATTGATTTAGAAAATTAATTAAATGATAATTCCAATTAAATTCGTTCTTTTTTCAAATTTTGAAAATGATTAATATCCACTGAACATAATTTTTTATCCTTTATCAAAACAAATAACGTTACTTTGCTCTCCTGAAAAATTTCATTTCTGGACCACGGTTGTTTCTTTAAAGGAACTCTTTACTTGCTAATGCTCCTTACATAAACTAAATTAACAACTCACCTAGAGTGGCCCTAGGTATGCATCTAAATATTTATACGTTTAACAAGAATACATTATTTATATTAAAGTAAGCATTCCATCGGAACTGATTAATCATATTTTTTCATAACAACGTAATAATATATTTTAAAATAATTAAAAGTCACGAATAATTCAAATTTCAGAATACACGATCCTAGTACGTCCCTCACTGAGTGCCTGAATGAAATGACATTTCGAAAAAAATAGCTGGAACCGAGTAATATTCGTAAATTATCAATACATATGTTTTAATAATAATTATCACTAGATATAAAATAGATCCAACCAGTCTTACTTTAGGTATCAAGATATGTACCTGCCTGCCTATTACCTACATGCATATTAAAGCTATGGCGCGATTAGATTTACTGGCATAGTCAACTGTTTGCAGGTGTAACTGCGCAGACATTGCAGATATAACAATCATACATTCAAAATCAAAAATCAGGTTAATGTTATCCCAGCTAGATTTTTGATTGTCGAATTTCATATGGTAAGAGCACGTGCAGCTATCTGATTTACAATAGGATACCAAAAAAAAAAACGCACGTTAAGTATCTATGTAAGTTTACAATCCTACATTCAGCGTATCAGCTTACGTCATAACAAAAAAATTATACTTAAATAAATCGAATAATAAGTTGAACAATTTTACAAAATTTGATTATATATGGTATATGTTATTGTTAGTAATTAGTTAGGCAGATAGGTACATAAGCACGCCAAAAAAACAATAACGACAACAAAAACCTTGCATTTCTACCATTTCATTGACAGCATCAAACTTTCACTATGTAGGTAACTAGGTAATGCTTATCTCTTACCATTCATAACTTCATGACCATACAAAAATTCATACAAAACAATACCTTCATCAAAATATGTTTAAATCAAAAATAACAAATAATAAATGAAAAATTTTGGATAGTACAAATTGTTATTTGCTTTGCAATCACATGATATTAAGTATGTGGTACTTATTCACATTAAGCTCAGAAGTCACCACAATACGTTCTTTCAAGGCTATGCTCTGAGTATTCACTATTTATAATAATGGAGAAATTTCATTATTTGATAATATATTCTGAAATTTCAGTATACGCTTTGTCTATTGCTAAATTTTGAAACATTTTAAAAATTTCTGTTCTTCATTAAAACAAAACAAAAAAAATATGAGATTTACGGGCAAATTTTGAATAATTTTAGTCAAAATTACTGACGAATGGAGACAAATTTCAATGCTTGAATTTTGTTTCATTAAATAAATAAGACGAATTTTCAATATGGCTCAAAATTCAGCAATACGCAATTTCATTTCAAAGCGTACCTATTTATATTAAAACTTCAAAACAGTTTACCAATTAATTATGAAACAATAACAAAAATAAATTTTCATCGATAAGATACCTATAGAGCATTCCCATAGGAAATTTTGCATTATTATCAATTACATGATGGGTATCACGTCTTAGAATCTTTTGATAGGTAACTACAACTGCGATCATGTGTATGTACCACTTCACAATTCTAATCAACTACATCGCTTCGTATAAATTTTAAAAAAGCTATTGTACCAATAATGTGAACTTTAATGTACACATTTTAATCGAAGAAAGATAGTTACCAAAAATAACTACATTTATCGTACTTCGGCACTGATATACCTCCTTAAATCTTATCAAACCAACAAAAGTGATTCGTGACCTACCTACAACTTTTTTTTATCGATGTTGAATATGTGATGATTGTTGATTAACAGATAAGTGCGTCACTGAAGTTATTTTTTCATCATCTGTTTTACCGATGCTTTTCGCTTCTACTCTCACTATTCGTATGTTTCTCAATTCCCGCGTCCATAATTCGTACATCATACACGCACCTAACACTATTTTTCACCACCATACACAATTAGTGCATACCACATATGTACGTAAACAGCTATTAAACACACCTCTACGTTCAAGTTTACATACATGAATGCTCAAAAGAATTACACGAATGAATAATATAATAGGCCATGGTTGATACGACGGTGGAAATATATTTTTCAATTTTTAGATAAATAATGTACAGCTATTATTTTTTCAAAATATTAAAATTACCTTTCAACTGGCTTTATCGTGACTTTTTGCGCAAATACATACATTTATAATTCAAAATACTGTAGAAGACAAAGTAACAGCTGGAAAGATACTAATAAGTGATTTTTTTTTTCTATCGACGATAATGAATTGGTACTATACTTTAAATATATGAATTTTTATCTTTACATAACTTGCATCCGTAATGGATATCAATGGTTGAATCATATATGTACGTGGAAGCAGGTGGGCAGAGGTACTCATAGATTAAAAATTTTTTTCATGATTGAAAAGATACTTACATAAAGTAAACAAAACTTTTAAAAGAGATCTTGTCTTCTACTTTTTTTTTTTTTTTTTGTTAAAGTTGAACAAGTTAATCATTATTTACACTGACATAACTAACATTTTTCACCTGCTTGTCATAAACATGCGTTCTTAAATCTTCAAGTATAATTAATTCTGTTCAGAAAATTAAGGAAAGAATAAAAGGAATACTTCAAATTTGTTACAATTTTTTGGGCAAAAACAGTTTCATTCACATTAAATAGAAAAAATAATTATTAATCTATTAGTAAAGTAATAAAAATCATACAATACATAGCTCCATGTAGTATGTAAGTGAAATACGTGCACTGCATACCTTTCTCATATAATTTGAGAATAGTTTTTTTTTTTTCAACAAATTTATTCTGTTTTTGTCCCTTGAAGGGTTTTTATTTTCACATTGAAATATGGTACCTACTATTTGATAAACTACTTACGTAGTACGCATTGAGTACGTCAGTACTGTAATTAAGCGCAAATATTAAGTACAAATGTTTCTAGATACCTGATAATCAGTATATTGACTACTTGAATGATCATCGCACGTCAAATCGCAAAATAATTTACGCGAAGAGACTCAAATTGCCATGAGTCGAATAATCATTTAATAATACTTCATTGTTATTCGATTGAGATTCATCTTTAAAAATTATGTAATTTATAGCTAACAATGTAAAAAATAAAAATTTCAAATGAAAAACAACTTTTAATTCCCAAAATTAATAATTTTAACGATATTTCACCATGAAATTAAACTCGCGTGTAAAATTGAAAATTCCTCGAGCATACAAACACGCTTCGCAATAAAAGTCGACTAGGAATGAAAAAACGACGGTAACTGATCTTGCTTTAACGTGTAACACATTCGCGGAAGCCATTGGCACTCTACGTTGCGTCGTTTAGCCGCCGAAATCTTCAAGCGCGCTTTTACTTTCAGGTCCGAATCGCAATAAATACAGTAAATACGATGCTGTATGGTGACTTAATGGGATATGGAATTTGCCATTCGAACGTGTGGTAAAATGATAATAATAATAATAAATAATTGAAATTTTGCTTCATTGTTCCGATAAAATTTTAAGTATGTTGTAAGATTTTCCTCGACTTGAATTTAAAAACGTACCACTAAATTATACCCTTACATGTGTACCTAAATAATATGGCTTATTGGTAAAATTAAAAAGTACCTAAGTAATTTTTTTCGGCAGACTTCGTGTTTCTGAATAAAATCTTAATCAATTATTTAATCTGCAGCATCTCCCATTGCAAAATCAGCAACATAAAATTCTATCTAATAATATGTGTAATGTGCAGAATTATACATATATGCTGTAATAATACGAAATCAAAATCGGATTTGATAGATAGTACATATTGTACACGAGGAGTTACTTATCAGAAGTAGGTTAACTCTTGAATTCTGAATTTTTTTATTAAACGCGTAACGGCAAATCTTTTATAGCATCTCTCGCGAATTGAAACAAATAAAATTCATTTATAGCATGAAATCTTAATGTTTATTTTCCCCCAGTTGCTTAGCGATATTTTATTCATTTTTATAACATCAACACTCATGACTCATGATGGACGTTTTACTGAGATTACAAATCCGCAATAAAAATTCATAAAGTTCAAAACTGAATTAGGTACAGTATATTATGAAGGTCTAGGTACCTTAAAAAGTGCTTTCATTTCATACTATTTCCTTTTCTGCTTATTCCAGTTTTTAATCCGATACTTACTCCTATACTTGAATAATAAAATATGACTTGATTCAAAATACAAAAATTATCAAGTGTACCTACTAAAATGGAAATTCCATCATTTTTTCAATAACTGCAAAAAATAAAAAAGTTTTTAATTTGCAGTAAACAAAAAATATGAGATTGTATGTGTGTGGATCTTAGTCCTTTCAAAATACAAGATACAGTAAGTATTTGAACTGTTTAAAATAAAATAATTTATTCCCCAAAAAAATGCTGGGCTGCTGAAACCTTGGCTAAATAAACAAAAAACAATGATCATCATATTCGCAAAAATATTTTATTTTTTACATAACATTGGTTATCATCTTAATCATTCAAAATTCAGGTATCCAAGTTACTAAATTTTCGCTGTACTGTATAATCTATTAAATGCAATGTATCAAATTAATGAATACAATAATGTATACGTCGAACAAACGGATGTATACATGCTTATGAAATGTTTACATTTTACAGCTACACTCTAGGTTTTACAAATTTCAACAATGTGAAAATAATTTAACTTATTAAATTCTTGAACATTGAAATCTGCCTACAATTATGCAAACCACAAGGAGGAAAGGAAGATGATGCTCTGCTTCTCTATCACTCTCCATCAAACCATCATCTTTTCTTTTGAAACATAAGCAAATAGCAGGTAGCTGGCAGGACCAGTCGTCGCTTGCCTGTTTGAATTATTTTCATTACTTATAATGTTGCAATTTTATTTATTTATGTCCATTTTCTCAATAAAAAATGAAGCAATGCTTTGCTACCTACAACATAACCTATATGCTAATTTAATTTGATCATAGATTTCAACTTTTTCACGTTTTTACCCGTTATTTTTAGTTTTTACAAACATAACTTACCTGGTATTACCGCACTAAAGTTTTTGTCAAAGAAATCGGTAATCTATTGAATTCGATTCTCCTCTGTTCAGCTGTGCTAACCTGTGCCAAAGTGTTTACTCTAACTAAAAGATACGAATTTACTCTATGACGAACCGTGCACGTAGTAACACCTCAAATTTCTAGCAAAATTCTGGATTTCTCATTTTTTAGTCAAAATTTCATCATTTATGCAATGTATGTCCTGGCACACTCTAGCGTATTCATACATTTTTCAATTTTTCAAGTAAAATGTTATCATTTTCTTTAATATCCCAAAAATTCTTAATTTTCAAAGAGAAAATTCCTCTTGTTATGCAACTTTGTAATGAAAACATATTCTTCTTTTTAGATTCATTTGACTAGCTCTTCTCATCTACTCAACAAATAAATTATAACCATACATGTGAGCAGTTCGCAAACTTTGAAAAAAGTTCAAGTTCAGTTCGGGAACTTGAACTGGACGAGTTCACACTTTGAGAACTTATTGATGAACGAGTTCGCTTCATTGGGAACTTGAACTTGAACGAGCACTAATTGCAACAAACGAGTTCACTTTCAAAAGAACTTCGTCGTTTTTTCTCAAATTTTCATGGCATTTGTATGTAACAAAACTATGAAAGTGTGACGTTTGGTCAGGTGAAATCAATAAGCACCAATGAACGAATAAATAAACAAAATGAGAGGAAAGAAAAGTCACTAAATTTCGTAAAAAGTAATAAAAAAAATGATGAACTTCAACGAACTAAGTTCGCGAACTGAATTTGGTCATTGAACTTTGTTCGCGAAATTCAAGAAATGAACTGAACGGCGAACTGAACGTATATAATTCAAAATGAACTGAACTGAACTTGAACTGCATTTTTCGCAAACTTCCACATGTATGATTATAACTTACAAAAACAACCGGATTTCAAAACTACATTTTTTGATCGTTTTTTATAATTCTAATAGACAATATGTAAAATTAAAAAGTCATGACGTATGGTTGAAGAAGCCCTTCACTCTATTTAACATGTGTGAGAATTCCACATGTGTTAAAATCGATTTGACAACTAGTTCCGTGATAAATAGAGAGACAAAAAAGATCCGAATAATCATAATAATCGTTGAATGAGTACTTCATCCATAATCATGACGTATGGTTGAAGGAGCCAAGACAATATGCGCAAAAATTTCGCATGCGTCAGAACTAGATTTAGAAATAGATGTTCTTTTCTATTCTCTATTTTCAACGTATAATAAAAATATGTTTATTCTTTCTCTCTCAGATATATTAGTCTTCCCAATGCTACTTGATAAACACGGACTGAAATCTTCCCTTTGCGTTTCTCATATGCGACCTAGCAGGTATTAATCTTCATACATTTTCGGATAATTAATTTTTTTTGGAAAATCTTCGATATTTAAAAGTACACTAGGCGAAATTTCTTTTTCAAGAGACATATGTAATCCTACCAATACAAAATATTTAACTTTTGTATCCTTAGGAATATACTCGCGTTTTTCATTCTAAATTACATCAAGATACTTTCTATCAAATATTTGATTCAACGCAACATCGGGGCCCTCGATATTCTCATTTTTCTCATTCTTAGCATCGCCGAACTTCAATTTGAGAATTATCAGAACATTCTTACGAGTGAATAATACTATATCCAATCTATTTTGATTGCGCTCTACATATAGTTCTGAAAAACATTCAAATCACTATATATTGAAATTAAATATACAATATGGTGAAAAGACGCTTTGTTGAAAATATCAACGTTCATTGTCTGAAAAAGTTTAGTAAGATCATTAAATAATTTTGAAATATATTCCTTATTCTTTTCATCATCAGAATCATCGAGTTTATTGAAAATTGAAGCGCATTTGTTCAATAAATCAAAATTTATTCGAAAAATTTCCGTAAAGAATAGTTCAAGTTTGTTGTGAAATTCCATACTTATCTCCTTATTGGGAATTCGTATCTCAACCTCATACATGTTTCAGTTAACACAACATCAGAAATTGCAAAGTAGCCTTGCTCTATAAGCTAATTTCGGAAAATATCAATGTAAACGCCTTCAATATTTGGATCCGTTCCTTGGAACATTTTTAGTGAATGTTTTAAATGATGGACTCCAGCTTTTCTTAAACATCTAATCTTAACTGGATACTTAACTGCACTCATACTATGAAAATTGACGAGTAACTTCATGATTTTCGATCTAATTTTAGGAACATGTAAACTTCCGCACAATTTCGCAGGTGTACCCGACTCTTCCAGTAATTATCAAGTATGCATCCATTATTTAGACAATTCATGATAGACCACATACATGAAATTTCATTTCTATAACCTTTATAATAATGGGAGTTCATCATACTTCGATTCATGGCTTAGTTTTTTCAATAAGTCTTGAAGCTCCGCTTCTTTCAACCCGTAATATTTCGAAAAATTATGATCTTCTTGGAATCTGAAAACAACCACGTTATTCAAAGTAGTGAGTCCGGCCGCCATTACATATGGTACACCAGTTAGAATTACTCTCTGAACATTTTCATCTCTTTTTGCAATACCATGTAACGTCCCCGCGCAGAGATGGATAATATCATTCATTATCTGTTCTTGTTCTTCATCATGTCTTTTCATTCGAAGCATGAAATTCGCATAAATATTATCGTATTCGTTTACCAAAACGAAAACATATTTTCCCCAGTGTTTGAACAAATACTTGTAGGTTTGGGAAAACGATCAATTTATTGATGATGAAACGTTTTTTCGAGATTGAGCCCAATGAAAAAATTATGGAAGCCAATCGGAAGCTGTTCGAAGGACTTCGTATTGAAGAATGTTGGGAGACCAAGAGCAATAATTTCGGAGAATACGCTGTAATTTTCCTGGACTTCAGATCTTCAAATTCCATTCGTTCGTTTGGCGACGCGCTTGAAAGAATTCGTATAGTTATACACAATGCTTATAAAGAACACGAGTATTTAAAAACTAGTGGCAAGCTGAATGAGTCGCAGAAGAGAATTCTTAGTAACTGGTGTGACGGCGAGGGATTTGAAATTTTAGCGAAAATGAACATACAAATCGAAACCAGTCTATAGAATTTGGCCGTGGAGCGATGAGAATACATGAACTTTGGTTTAAAACATCTTCTATCAGCATGGTTTTGTCGACAAAAGCCTGGTGATAACGTATATTCGCAAAATCTCTACTGGAAACATCCATAACCGTTACCGATTTCTACAGAAAGAGAGTAATCATTAAGATGCGAAGTTTTATTGTTAAGTTATTCGCACAAATGATAACATACTGAAGCATCTTGACTAACTGATGATAATGCTGATTGACTATTCGAATGCTCTAAAATAAAATGACAAGAACAGAATTTCAATACTTTCAACAGATAGAAGGAATGAGTTACGGATTATTTTTTACCTCATCGATCTTCATCTTTTTCGTTTTCGACATTTGATAACTGACAAAACTTGATTATGACTGAAACAATATCAAATTATATTACGACTTGTGGACTAATTTTAAATCTTTGTCTAAGTCTAGTCGACAGCGAATTTATTTACCTGTTTTCGTTGGTTGAAGACAAAATACAACATTCTATCTATAATAATGAAGTTCTGCAACAATGATTCTGATATACCGCGAAAGCGCGATAAACATGCTCTTGGTATACCAAAAGGTACATCAGCAATCGAATCATCAATGAACGATATTACATGTTTATGTGCGAGCTGTACATTCAAGACAGTTTGTTATTTCGTTCATCTATAGCCTCAACTAGTTGCCAACAGTACCAACTTACTATTTCAGAACAAAATAATTCTTTTTTGTTTATTCTGTTGTTACGTTCCTCTTTTATTTGAAAGGTATGAAAAGATGCCTTATTTCTTGCATCATGCAACGTATGCATTATATGCGATATATGTTGTATACTGGCTGTATTGCATTGCGGTGAAATAATTATTTTTTTTACGTGATGTACATGATTATATTACACTGTAAGAGATGATGCCCGAATTATGAATTATTATTTCATTATAAAATAATTGTTTTTAGTAGTTGCTAGCTAGTCCTTCAAAATCGTTTCTAGTTACCTTAAACAATGGATTACGTACATCATTTGATATAACTGACAGCAAATTTTGAAAGATGAGCTACTGAAAATAATGTAATGAAATAAGAATTTGAATGTAATGCTGTTTTTGCTGTTTTCAATACCCAGTACTTTAACTATTTGGAAAGTTTTAAAAAAGCGATATGAAGTAGCTACTTACTTTTTGATAACTATATTCACGTGAATAAGAAGTAAATGAATATAGGCCGAATAGATGTGAATCAAATGTTTTTAATGAAATTTCAAAAAAGTTTAATGTGATGGAAATACTTAGTATTTGGTAGTCCAAAAGATGAATTTTGAAATTACTAGATTACCTTTAAATATTGCTTAAGGGAGTATATTTTTTCATAATACATCATTCTAATTTTTTAATATTTCTTGTACTTCTTTTATCCTCACACCATACTTCCGTTAATTAGCTATAAACCTTCATCTGAACTCTCTAAAATACCAAATGCCAAGTGCTTCTTTTTTTTAATAAAAAAAAAATTAAGAGAATAAAAATCTTTCGCAATGTAACACTGTAATAACATCTGTTTGTGATTTGAGGACGTGGAGCGCATGAAAGGAACGAAACTCTCCATCTGATAACACTTTCAATAGAGTGTACCTTTGGTATACCATCGGGTGCTTTTCGCACTTCTCCGTTGCGTATGCCAAGTGTTTATTTTTTTATGTTCTGGTTTCAAGGTTTACAGGTTCACGATATATTATTTTTAAGTTCGCTGAAAAAATCCTAAAAGCTCGGTGTCAACGCGATAAACCTTTGACCAATAAACACTCATAATTGATTTATACATTACATGTGCTACGTATTCAATTAATTTGAACTCATTACTAAACTGTTTCTTTCCATTCGTGAACACAGTAAACACGTTCGCTATTGTAACAGATGTTAATAGTCTAGATGATTTGAAAATTTAAATACTTTTTTCCGAATGGAGACGAGTAAAATAATGCTGCTAAAAATATTACTTAATGTTCTCATCTTCTCAATCTTCCTTTTTGAAACTGTGCATCCTTTTGTTTATGATGAAGAACAATACACTTTGAATATGCCCAATGTCCGACCAAAACAAGTAAGTTGATTTTTTATTAAGTAGAGACTTTGACATTGTAATGAAGTTTCTGTACATATGGAGTATCTGAACATTCCGTATATATTTGTTCTTCTCAATATTGAATACGTTGTTCTTCTTCAGGTGGATCAGTATTTATGTTCTCCAGTGAAAGTAAATCCATCTCTTTCATATTATATTGGTGAGTTGAAAGTAATCCATTTCTTTTTTCGTTAGTTCATCATCCACTTTTCAGTAATTATTTACTTAGCTATTAAAAATGATTCTTTCTAGTCGGGTTTGAACCTAATGCTTCTATGAATACAATTCATCATATGATTCTTTATGGCTGTAAGGAACCAGGATTATCGATACCAGTTTGGTAAACATCGCTTTTCAATAGTGCTATCAAGTTTTAAATGTAAGCATAATTAATATTCGGTGGTTGAACACAAAACGTTTTTTTTAGGAATTGCGGTGAAATGTCCTCTGATACGCTCGACGGAGAATTATATGCCAATCCATGTACTGAAGGAAATACTGTAACTATCAACACATTTTACTATTTATTAACATTACATATATGAGTTTAATTGAATCATGTCTATTTTTATAGATATTATATGCGTGGGCGAGAGATGCTCCCATGTTGACGTTACCAGAAGATGTAGCATTCAAAGTAGGCAAAGATACAGACATATTGTACTTGGTGTTGCAAGTACATTATAATCATTTAGATCATTTCAAAGGTAATTATCTATGCACGTAAAAAGGAATCCAATTTTGTTAGTAAAATGTCTTGTGTGACGATGTCAGTGAAACATTCAATCATTGATAACAATCAGTGTACAATAAAATTAAATTTTTTCTGCCATCACATAAAATCAATACCTTTTCCATCTCTGACATGGTTGCGCGAGCTATTTATTCTTAATTTCTGTAGTTATTCTATGTAGTATACACATGCTCATTATTTTATCATAATTTCTTTTTATTAGACTCATCGAAATCATTTTTCGTTTGGTAGTAAGTTACATTACTAATTTTGTTATATTGTGTTACTTTTATTGTGTAAGTTGATTTTTTTCGTTTACATCATTTTGTGAAATTTTATACTTACATTAAAAAATTATGATTACAGATGGAGCTGTTGATAATTCGGGAGTTATTCTTCACTATACTGAAACTCCGTAAGTTTCTATGTAAGTTGTCTACCATAACGTATCCTATAATCATTTTATTGGTCTTCATTCTTATTTCTAGTATGCCGAGATTAGCCGGTGTATTTCTTTTGGGAACTTCTGGCGAAATACAACCGTATTCTTTGGAAAGTATGGAAACTGCTTGCACAATTGATGAGGATAAAGTGATTCATCCTTTTGCGTTTCGAACTCATACTCATGAATTGGGTAAATTGTCTATCTCATGCACCTAAATTTTAACTAATCCATTTAGTGCAATAGCGTACTTCACTTAATCTATAGGTGTTCGAGTCGTTGGTTATAGAGTCAGAGAGAGAAATGATATTTCTTATTGGACTCTAATTGGTGAAAGAAATCCGATGGATCCGCAGATGTTTTATACGGTTGAAAAACCATTGACTATTCAGAAAGGAGACACTGTGGTTTGTTAATTAATGTTTCAGTAATATATACTTTCGTCTAAATGTGAATTGTTCAATTTAAAACGTATTGCTCATTGCTGTTTTGTTTAGGCTGCTGCTTGTAAAATGGATGCTTCTAAAAGAGATCGAATAACGCGAGTGGGGTAAGTTTCTCCATTTTTATCCGATCATCGGTTCAAATTGATTTACATTTTCTGTTTTCGTAGCGCTACATCAAAAAATGAAATGTGTAACTTTTACATGATGTATTGGGTGGAGGATACTGCTCCACTGCAGCAACAGTATTGCTTCTCTAGGGGACCACCAACATATCGCTGGAAAAATTTCTTGAATAATATTCCTGAGATTGAAAAACTTGCGTATAAAAGAACTGAAACTTAATTCTGAAATTTAAATTAATTAATGATCTCTTCACAATTTCTTTACATTCTGAACGCATTTATTTTCCTTGTTTTTCCGTGATAATTTGTTGTACTTACTTACCAGTGTTTGAAGTATAATCTTCCGCCTTCTATTAGAAAGTTATTTCTACAGAACAGAATCTAGTCATGATTGTATTATTCTGAGTTAAATATCAGTGTTGTTTACTTTTGTACAACTAGTCAATTTTAATGTTAACGTGTCTTCTAGATCAACACGATTGCACATTTCTTTGTAATAATTGAATGAATTAATTTTGATTTGTGATTTGAACTACAATTAAATGTATATTTAATGTACCTGTACCTTGCACATTTCATTTCTAAATTACCGTGTATTACGTCGCATTGTTGAAATCAGTTGAAATTATTAAAATAGTTAACTGAATTTCATATGTGTAGATTGTGTACTTCCACTTACGTATAGTCATTACTGTATGATAACTTGGAAATGATTACATTCAAAAAAAATCGGTTGATCAACTTTTTCATCAATAAATTTCTAATCACAGTTTACGAGAACATCTAGAATTATGGAGGAATGTTTAACGAACAGCAGAAGTTGGTAAATGAAAAATGAATATAGATTCGATCATCCAACCCCTTTACTTTTCGAGAAAAAATTTAAATCTCAACATCAGCCTTTTTTAACCAATTAAACCAAACCTTGAGAATTTAAATGAACAATTTTTAAACAACGAAAACCAAGTTAGAAAGAAAATACAATCTGTTAAAGAAACAAAAACGTCTTGAATCTTGGATAACAAGGATTTACGTAACAAAATGAACATCCACTAGAATTGAACAAAGTAACTTTCAATAATTAACAAAAAGTTAAAAATAACAACTACGGCAATTTTTATCCGTGCATCTCAGTTTTAGTTTTTTCAGCAGTTTGAATCCACTCATCAATCCATTTCACAATTAATGTAATGTTTTTCTCCATATCATTTATATCATTGTTATATAATTCTTGAACAATAGCACCATCGTATGAATCCATTGCTTCTTCAAGAATGCTTTGAAAAATTTCACATTCAATATTTTTTCTTATCTTCAAATCATTATAACCCCTAATAATTAACAAAATATTAATAATTATTACGAGATATGAATGCACTCTATACGACAGTATATATTATACCTTGCTTGTAGTCGATCATATAATGTTGTATTATCGGCACGCACAACAAATACTTGGTCAAACCATCGTTCAGGAAAAAAATCACAACTATGATATTCAACGATTTTACCCCCGGTTTCAACAACTGGATCCAATTCATCAATAACCTGTTACGAAATAATTTTTACTGACGCGATAATCGAAACAGAATGATCAATACTGAAACAGGAAAATGAATAACTTACTCTATCTTCATCAATTACAGGACAATTTAATTCATTATCAAATCCTGACAAACAGTCTCGAATTTTAGCAACTTTGCTTATTTCGATCCATTCAAAATTGACCTTTTTCACAACTTCTGTACACAGCGAAGATTTGCCAACTCCAGGAGTACCTGATAAATAATATGGTACATTTGTTACCAATTACGTAGTATTAAAAGCATAAGTTACATAAGAAATTAATTACCTGTGATTAGAATATTTGGTTTAAGACGAGGCATTTTAGATTCATAAAATCGAAAGTTGAATTTAGTTGTAGGAATAGAATAATAGTTTATTGATGGAACATAAAATTCACCTCGACAAAAATAATTAAATAACGTGAAATATTCTCAGCACAATAAATACACATAACACACTAATGAACAAGAACACGTGAGTTCAGATAATCATAAGATAATCAAACAATCAAAACAATCATGCCTCAGTATCAATCGCATTCTATGGCCCGCTTTCAACATAACGTGCAAGTATATATGTGCTTCATACGCATGCGTTCAAACTTGCAGTTCTAGTTGTCTATGTACATTTTTAAGGAGCTATAAGACTTGCACCCTCTAATATATAACTTACTTGTACATCATTATTGTCAGGAAAATTATTCAAGTTCATATCAATTTTAATACATTGAAAAATAATGAGTGCCCTTTAACAAAACTATATTTTCGCGCACTAATTTTGTATTTGCATGAAATACTAATAGCATTTATACAATTCTTTGGCTCCTGCAAAATATTCTTGGTCTTCTCAAAGTATCAATCATACCACTTTATTCGACTCAAAGATTTTGTATATTAGTGATCTTTGTTCATTTCTCAAAGTTTAAACTTTGCACAGCGTATCGTACTTTCAAATGCAACGTAGACAACTTAATTGGCCCATGAAAAAGAGTAATCAAGTAGCGTTGATTCGAGAATATTAAAATTTGACTGTTCACTTCACTATTACCATCTTCTAGAGTAAGAACCACGTCGACTGTTTCTTTGTATTTAAATCTACTTACATAATCGATCGATACAAACAAATTTTTGCAGTACAATTCAACAAATGAGTGATGTAGGAATATTTATCAAAAGTTCCATTTTATTTGATTTTAATATTTCCTATTCATAATTATTAAATACTTACAGCTGAATAGATAATGAACAATTTCTTCTTAAAGTGATAAGTCAAGAAATTAAAGTACAATCTCATAAAAGATAAATAAAGCTCCATATTGAACACAATTACATAATAAATGAAAAATTTGGTAATGTTAAAAACCTGAAAATGTACAAAGACAGAGATGTAGCAAAGTGAATTTGGGATCAGGGATTAAAATGAAAAATTTTCCAAATAAAATCTATAATTTTTACCAAATATACCGGGTTCCTATGGTAAAAAGCACCGTTTTTTGAGACTCAACCAAGCAACCGCCCACATTTTCAAAAATATAATGAGTAACGAATACTTGGATGCATGCGAAGACGAAATTTTGAGAAAATGTTATTTTATTGGACTAAAATTGTAATTTTAAAAGTTTTCCACGTATACGTTAGTCTGTCTATAAAAATGAAATAGACAATGTTTTGGGCGAAATTTGAAAAAATAAGCTGTGAAATTGTATTTTTATGAGTTTTAAATTCGTGCTGACAAATTCGTATAGTTACCATAATTTTTTTTTCTCCAACAATTTTTTTACCAACTTTTTACGATTTACAAGTTTTTTGCCAACTTTCCCAGCTGACTGAAGGGAGTGGTGATGTATGACAGCCCCCCCCCCCAACAACATCCCCGAACAAAATTACCTACTTACCGAAATACCATAAGAATATACACTACTTCAATACTTAAAACATATCACACCTTTCATGCACAAGCAATATAATCGATTTCTGTGAATTTTTCTTCAGAAATTTTATCATGAAAGATTTGTACATATTTAATGTGAAAAAAAAATTAACACGAAACAAAAAATGTATAAATTATATTAGAATGTTAATATATATCTTAATCATACTCAGCCTTTCAGCAATAACCTTACTTTACAATTTATTATCACATATTAAAAAACTATAAAACTCGAAAATTAAGTACCTACAAGAATATATTTAAACTGAAATGGCTATATTTGAAGGCGAATTGCTGATAATAAATGAATCATGTCTGAAATTTTGATTGAAATTGAAAATTTCCAAAAGATTCTACTGTCAGCATTGATTACATACGCATTTTGATTTGAATAATTTTTCACATATACCTGCGTTGAAATAGATTTTAATTTTGTTATTTGGTTCCTGAAACTATCAATTACGGTACAGCTTAATCGTTGCGTGCTTGAGTTTTTCATTTTCAGTTTTAAAATAAATTATGACAGTTGGATAATCCGACTGTACAAAGTTCAATTTATATTCATATATGAAAGTAAACTCGTGAATTTTAAAAACCAATTGCAGTTTACTACTCATTACAGTCAGGTAACCGTAAGTAAAGAAACAGTGAAGTTGAAATAATAATCCCTGAAGTAATAATAATAAATAAAAAATTATCTCGTGTTTTCAAAACAATATACAAGAAATAAATTCAAATAGCGAATCAATCACATTATGACGCTAGTATATGAGCTCAAATACATTATAACTTCCCTGAAAAACCTCAGAAGGAAGGTAATTGGTAACTTTAAAAAACTAACTGAACAAAATGCTGCGGGATATTGATCGGTTAAAAAAAGTTATGAAATCTCATTCCACGATTTTGAATTCATACTTATTATATATTTGTGTATCATCAACCCATACTACACAATTTTTTATCCTTCAATGGATGAGTAGAAGTACCTACCTAACATTCTGGAGCTTCTCTTACATACTAACTCATATCTTAACTGACATTGGGCTTATGAAATTTCTATATCTAGCTTATAACATTAAGTTTCATCTTACTGGTACAATTTATAGAATTTAAATTTCTAAAAAGAACACATCATTGAGATTTTTGAAATACAGGTACCTTATGGGAACCACATAGTAACACTTTTGCGGTTTTTGTTACAATTTTTTAGATACGTGTAATGTATAAATTTTATATTGAGTGGATGGTATTTAGATATAGAAATAAGATTACCCGTCGATATCAGATTATTATTATAATACAGGACGATATACCACATAAATCTGATACGTTTTCTAAAATACGAGCAATTAAGAAAACATAAAGAGTAAATTAAATATCCTGTCATAAAATTCAGTTTAAAAAAGAACACATGAGGTACATACAAAAATAAGATGAAATAAAAATAAAGAAAGGAAGAAAGAAAATGCGACACAAACTGTAACAAACACAAAAATAAACCTAACTATAATAAATAACAACCATAGTAAATAAATATCTTAAATTATTAACAACATTCGTCACCAACTTATACGATTATGGTATTGCTTATGAAAACAGTCTTGAAGTTCTTAAAGTAATCTTAAACTTAGCAGTCTTGTAAAATTAGAGATACCAATTAAACCTACTTTTTTAATCGGGTCATACGTACAATTTTAAAAAATTATAATCACCAACAAGTTGGTGGTATACAGGCACTCAGTTTACTTACTACAACATCTCTCATTAGTCACTATTCAAGTACTAAATAATGAAAAAATTAACAAAAACATTTCACTACACACGTCAAGAACAAGGAAATTTTTGAGTAACAGATCTCTTGACTTCAACTATCTAATAATCAACTCGAGCTGAGTAAAGGAAAAAAATATAATTTTGATTGATAGCCAGTCTTTAAATTAAAATGCATCGTAACTCATCATTTTGACCGGTAGGCCTACTAGTACTTAATTTATTAAACAGGTTACGTATGGGTACGTATTCTACGTACCAACATACTTTGTATCCAGTTTTATTAAAAAATTTTAACTAAAAATAATTTGTCCAGGTGTCCAACACGAACGACACACTTATGGAATGTAACTTATAGTTTTATATTGAAGACAAACTAGGATCGAGTTCTCATTTCGTAATGAAAGTTTGG
Source organism: Ferrisia virgata (assembly GCA_900060175.1). Classification (NCBI taxonomy): domain Eukaryota; kingdom Metazoa; phylum Arthropoda; class Insecta; order Hemiptera; family Pseudococcidae; genus Ferrisia; species Ferrisia virgata. The sequence continues at coordinate 31,314 of FIZR01017028.1, forward strand.
TAACATTATACTACATTTTCCAAACTTCAAAATATATGAAGGAAAATTCACACACACCAATAATCTTTATTCTTTTCCTTCATTTTCACTACACGAAGCTGACAAAGCAGATGCAGCGGTTCGATTCATCGGTGGCATAATAACTCTAGATTGCGGTTCTGATTTCCTGGACATAGATAAATCTTCAACTTGATCTTGGTAATCGTCAACGGGAGGTGACACAGTTGGCGGTAACAACGGAGGAGTTGAACTACTACAACGTTGGGCGTATTTAATAAGATCAGGACTGGGAGACCTATGGTTGCGTACTGGTGATGATGACATACCGCTCGTATCTTTCTGTGCAAAAGATACCGCCCCTCGTGCACTTAATTCAAATTTCGTGCTTTCTTCCGTACCGGAAGTATTCATAGATTCGTCTACTTCTGACTCATTTGACTGAAATCCGCGCGTCAGTAAAGATGTTGGTACCGAAGCCATTTCCTCGTGATCAGAATTTTCCACTTTCAGATTACCTCTTTCCAAAGCGTGTTGTAAAAGCCCGTGTTCATGCATACCACCTTGAGAACTATTTTCGTCTTCACTCAGTATCGGCACGCCCAGCAACATATTACTGCCAGCTCCACTTATACTATACGGAAAAGCTGCGCTGTTGCTACTGCTTGATCTTCTAGATGGTCTAATGGTTGTGATACCCAGTTTTTTTACTTTATCGTAAAGAGTTCTAGATGGAACACCAAATTTTTTCGCTGCTTTTAAAGCGGTCATACCATTACGTACTGATTCAATGGCTGATGTTATATCGAGTCTTGTGTATTGCTTATAGCGTTTCCATTCTGGTTTTTGAGATGACAAGCAGTTCGGTATGGCCGATGAAATACTACCTATAAAATTTCAATTAATTTAGGCTTAATTTAAATAGTACCAAGTATGTAGGTACATAGAATGTATTTAATACGAATGCAAATTTAGGTACACTGAATATGCAATGTTATGCTCAAGTCTACACATGCCATAAACTCGTATTGTACAAAATTGCAATATCTACAACATCAATGGATTGGGGTACCACTACCTAGCCAGAAACAGAATTAGCTACAATTCGTTTAACCTTTCCTTCAATAATTACGGATGAAAAAATTTATTTTTCTATAAATTGAATTAATTCACATGTTTCTCATTTCAGTTGCAAAAGTACATTAAGTACCTGTTATAAAAAGTACGTAACTAACACACATAATTTGTTATTTTTTCAAATTTCAAACCCACTTGAGAATAAAACTTGAAAATTAATATTTATTTTACACTTGTTTACACGTTTACTTCACAAAGAAATCAATAAGAATTGAGATAGATAAATTGAATGTGTCACATTGTAGCTAATTTCAACATTTTCTAACGTTGGAGGTAGCTAGCTAGGTACCTAGATAAAAGTTCACAATGGGATAACCCCATTATAGTATATGAGTCTATTATACACAAATAATTATAACTTATTATTTACCTTTTGCCTCGATGTAAAATGATTGTGGCGATGAGGATGAAGAATTCACAGTTCTGCTATCCTGAAAAAAATTAATTATTAAAAGTAAACCATCAAAAGATGAAAAATGTGCCGAAAAACTTTGAAAACGATCATCAATATTGTAATCATCGATTATAATATAACTGATAAAATGTTTTTAATCGTGAGAAATACATTGGAGAGTCAAAAAAATTTTAAATGCTGTGAATTTCACTGCATATAAATTATTCAGATTCGACCATTGATGTTGATATTTATTTATTTAGGCTATTTCTTAAGATAAGTTATTTTTTCTCCAGAATTGGAGCCCAATATTTAAAATAATAACAGCCTATTTAAAATAAAAAAGCTTATGGCTTCGGAAACTGAGCCCAACATATACGTACATATTCTATCCTTTTCACAAAAATTAAAATCAACTTCCCCGTACGATTCGCTAAAATATACATCATTTCTTTAAACCAACTATATTTAGTCAAGTTTTTGACACATTGAAATCTGAACTCTATTGAGTAGAATTTTACAATACCTTTGCGGCAACTAACTTACTTTTTCTATGCTAAAATCTTCGTCTATAAATGAGGAAGATTCCATAAAAAGAGGATAACCATCTTCGGACATTGTTTCCATTTTCATACTCTGGAAATTCACTTCATTCTGTAATATTAATGCATACAAGTTAGGTATTACGAATTTAAATCAGGAATTATAATCGTTAGAGCGCAAAACGGAGGGGTATTGACGTTGCACCATGGAATGAAAATGAAGAGATTTTAAACATCATTCAGAATCGTATTTTTTTGTACAATTTTTTTTTAATTAAAAAAAATGAAGCTCGAACGAAGTAAGCGCAAGAATGAAACTTGTCAGATATTTGAAGTAAACTAAGTGACGGATCCACAAAACGACATTTTAATGAATCTTTTGAAAGTTGTTTAAGCAAATAAAATTTTACAAATGCTCATCAAAAAGAAAATTAGAAGTACTTTTATTTTTCCCACCACGCCTCATAAGGAACTTTGACCCTCGCATCCCCTCTCCTCTTTATGTAATCGCATTTAAAATGTTGTTTCCATTTCCTTTCAAGATATATTATGCAGGGCGTCTCGTTTCGATATGTACCCCCCTTAAACAGTAACTATACAACACACACCGAATCTATGTGTGCATGTTTGCCTGGCCTCTGAATTGAAGGAGCCGAGATATACTGATATGAAGATTTTTTTCCTGAAAATTATTCAACATATTCAACTCTATTTTTCAAAACAACCATGTGACATGGACCTGAACAATGACGTCATAATAGAAATGTAACATATTACTTCGCAATATCACATACTTTTTGTGACCCCCGCCCCCGCCCCCGTCTTTCTTTCATTGACGAAAAATACTGGCGTCTAAAATTTTATCAAGTGAACAATTTCAAGATTTCAATCAAGTGACTAATGTAATCATTGGATCTTGTAGAGAATATTTTTTCCAATAAAATTTATCATACATGGAATTTTGCCTATCTTGATAATTGAAGGTGCAGCGCTCATTCGAATTTTAGTAGCCCCTTCAAAAAATTGAAATAAGCAAAACTTCTAAACAGCAAAATTTGCTGAAAAAATGTTTACTGCAAGGTCCACTACTGAAATTGGCGATTTCAAAAAAATATGTTTTAGGAGTCAAATATTCTATCTTTCAAGGTTGTTTTGAAAAATAGTATTGATATGCTGAATAATTTTCAAGAAAAAAAATTTTCATACCACTATATCACGGCTTTTGCAAGTCAGAGGTCAGTCAAACGTACACACATATAGACTTGGTATGTATTGTATAGTTACTAGTTAGGGGAGGGGGGAGAGATCCGTATCTAGAAGGAACACCCTGTATAATATGTAATACATACATTACCTTATTCATGTAAGAGAGATCTTGCGGAACAGTTGGACCATTAGACTGAAGTTCTTGATCTTGGGTATTGTGACAAACTAGAGACATTGGCTGCGAAGAATCAATCTGACCTTGACCGAGAACCGTTCTTAAAATCGGTGTATCTGTTTCCCTGCTTGTGAGCAAACTTGATAACTTTTTCCGTCTCAAAGGCGGTATGCTAGCGTTAGTGGCAGTGATGACCGCATCGTGACAGCTGTTCAACATGGCAGTGGTAGAGGTATTAGTTTGCGGTGCTGGAAAAGTGGACACAGGTAAACCAGTCACGGACCAAATTGGCAACGGCGATACCCTATGATCTGATTTATCTGCCGTACTTGAAGTTTTCCGGCAAAAATACGAATGAGGCGGCGAGGAATTGATACAATCGTTTTTATCGTCGCTGACATGGGCTCGATGTTCATCAGGTAACTTGTCGTTAATGTTTTCCTTATCATTGGTTGCATCATTTCGACTATCAACATCATTTGGCAAGGACGAGGTATGCGCTATACTGGAATGCGTTTCGTTGATGTCGCGATTCGATATGTGATCGTACGTTGACAATAGAGATGATGTCCTGATGCTATTACTAGGCCTGTACGTATATTCGTTCTTACTACTACGGTAATTATTTTCACCAACCAAACCTTTAACTTTTAAAGCCTCGGCTACTCGTAATAATGGTTCGACTTCTTCTTGCGTTATACTAACTTCGCCTTTATACATGTACTCTAGAATGGCCTGTATTTCTCTATATCGCACATCCTTCAAAACCACCACTGGATGACTGCACGGCAGATAAGAAAACAGATCTTGAAAATACGACGAACTCGCTGCCAACACCATTTTGTGGCATTTGATAAACGAGCCACCTTCGCAAGCTAATGTCACGTCGGTAAAGTTTTCATTTCGGAATAATTCGCCGAACACCGAGAGTAAATTATTTTTATGATTATTCCAGCGAAGGCAGTATTGCTGTTGCATTCCCGGTCTCTGTTATCGTGTATTCACTCGCTGTACTATACGCTATAGATTGTTATTTCCTTTTCGTTCGTCGATCAATGATTTTTCTGCATGTACAATATCAATAACGAATTATCTAAACCAGATATTCGTAATGGCTTTTTCATGTTTAATCTGCGAACATATCATGAAAAATACAAAATTATAAATTAAGGCATATCGCACTTTTATCCGTCTGTACAAAGCATTTATTACCTAAGTAGTTATACTAATGCTTCTTTTAATTAGACTGTACGAAAAATTCGCAGAGTGTACTGAAGGTGAGGTATAAAATACACTAGAGTACTTGACCAACTTAAGAATATTTGTGAGTATATCGAGTTTTGAAAAATATCACAATTTTTGAAAAAATTTAAAAGAAGGCTCTTGAATCGTGAATTTTTGATACTGTAGAAGTCACCTCGAAAAACTATTTCGCATGATGATAATTTAACATTATCGTTGAAGAGGTAATATAGGAATTTGCTAATTAATCAGCGAAAATGCGAAACTAAACGGTTGATTTTCAAAATATTTAATTTTTCTTTGCAAAGAATTTAATGTTAAATAATTTTCAAGGAGTTGTCCTTGGATTTATATTCGGAATTCTAATAAACAGATATTTTAAATTTACCCAGTACAAAACTGAAAAGAAAAAAAAACAAGTATGAAGACGCAACAACTTTAAATTGGGCATCATTCCATTTACAATATGCATGAATAGATTTCTCTTCATAATGAAGGATAGAAACAAGTTTTCAAGGCTACAACTGCAACAGCCATTTTTTAACTCAATTCCGGATCGAAGTCCTTATGCACTTGTACATACGTCGTTATAAATAATGGTCGCATAATCAAAAATTTTCAAACATATAAATTGTACCTTCTTTATCGAGTACATAATTATGGGCACACGAAAACACCATACAGAGTTTCGCCATCACATCGTCGTTATCAGAAGATATTCTATTAGCTCAAGTTTTAATCCTTTAAATTTCTTATTCTGAAGAATGACTTGGATAATTCGAATATTTAGATATCAAATTTCAGGATAAAAACTCACCCCTGTGCTAAAAATATCTTTCGGTACTTAATCATTAGTTACATTTGAATGATAATTAGATTAAAAAATAGTAAGTATAGACTGAGTACAAGGAACAAATAAATAACGTTGTGAGTTAGCACAATTCACGTGTGTTTATTTAATGCGGCCAACTACGATTTTTTGTTTTTTCGAATACCAACGTTAAGAGGTTGACATAATATCAACGGAATAGAGATTAATACGCATTCAATCACATATTCATCACAATCTTAATTCTTATATCAAAATATTGAACTAGAAGTTCAATAGTTCGAATCCCTCTGAATATTTATGATGCTCAGACAATCTGTTACTCCCATATTCCATCTCAATCAAAACACAACAAATTTTCCTGCAAATTAAAAGATTAATTTTCACTTTTTACCTCTCTATCAACGAGTAGGTAGGTGGGTAGGTAGGCAGATGCAGGTATTAGGTGCTTGAATTAAAAACGAGATGAGGATAGAAGATCACTTTCCATGAATTAAAATTATTAAGATATTAATTTTTTAAAACCTTTTTCATTGACAAAAATTGCTGTTTATAAAACACCTTCAGACTTATAGGAATACAAAACATCTATAATACATCCATACCATAAGTCAATGTGCTAAAACTAATGGCAAGGGAAAATTAAATTTTAAATTCCAGACCGTGATTTTAATAGAGGATAAAATGAATGAGGCAAAAATTGATTAATCAAGGTAGGTATTGATTTGTACTCCAAAGAAATTTGATAACGATAAGTCGGTACAGATAAAAATATTAATTTCAATATTATTAATAGCTTGGCAATTTAAAAACTATCTATCAAGTATATATTTAAGTACACGCATACACGTACTTAGCTGAACTTATGTATGCAGTACATAAGTAATGAAATAACTGTAGATACAAAGTTATTCATCATTTCTTTAATGTAAAAGTGATTTATTTTCAAGCGAATTTTTTTAATTACTTTTGATTAAAATGAAATTAATTAAAGTACATATGTAAAATAACTATGTACATCATTAGGATACAAAGCAGCTACAGAATTTTTCATCGAATTATTTAACAACAGAGATTAAAAAAGTACTCACTCCAATTCTTCAAAAAATTTTCGCAATGAAAATAGAATCAGCAAAATTTCTACATAAAACAGAATACATTCCCATTCCAGAATAATGGAAAATTTCCAACTTGATGAATTACAGATACAGGTCTGCTTCGTCTAATCTAGGTGTATGAATTTTACTCCTTGACGTGTTCATTGAATGAGCGGGATTATTTTCAACAACCAAGGATAATATAATGAATTTCCGACGGTAAAGGCACCGATATGGGAGAACCTCAGTCACAATTCCAGCTTTGATAATGTTTAATCAAACGCGAAAAAAATTATAAATATCATTGATTTTACAATACGGAACCGTAGGTGAATACTATCTTAATAACTCGATAGATATAAGTGCGCTAAAATAAAAGTAAAATAAGCCCTAAACGCTTTTCAAATTCTCGACGAACCACAATAGACCACCTCGTCATCTCTTTACGAGTCTAAAATTAAATTAAAAATCAAAAAAATCATTTCCGTTCTCATCTCTTATCATTATCATTTGTTAATCAAACGTTAGATCTCATATCGAGTAGGGTCGCATTTTATTTACGCGTTTCAATTGCATAAGAAAATTTAATCGCAAACATGTAACAAGCCAAAAATATAGTAAAAAATTAATTTAAATAGATCTACATTTTTTATTATAGTAAGCCCACTTCAATTTCAACAAAAAACTACCGAAAAGTTCATAACGCGATAACAAAAACCAGCTAGATATCTGATTGAATTTCATACAAGATCAACTATACAGATCGTCATTCAACTAATTATTGTCATAGAAAATTGAAATGTAGGTACAAATAAAATTGGATAGATAGGTAACGAAAAAAAGTACAATCGTGGACATTTTTCAGAAAATAACATCACATTTCACGTATCAAAGATCAAAAAAGAATACCCATGCACATAGAATTATAAAATAATTCAGTTCTCGTTCATAACATACCTACTTATCCGCAGAACGATATAAAAATAACAACTCACCCTTCTTATGGAAGTTAAACAGCTAGTGCACTAAGTATAGATGCGTTCAAAACCGAACTACCGAACGAAACAACACCTAAACAACTGAATATTATGAACCTACCACAACTATGCGTTCAAGCTTGATCTCTGGAGTCTAGAATATTTAGAAACAGCATCCATGCACATACGTTTTAAATCGTAAGATGAAAACAAGCGTCTTAATATACCCAGTACCCGATTACATCTCATCCATCATGCAGATGTTTTCATTTTAATGCTCGATAGCGTTTTGATGCAGGAAAAATCAAACCTTTCACGATCAGTCAGATCCTCACATTCTCCATATAAAAAGAGAGTTCAGTACCCAATACCAATAAATTGACGATTTATTACAGGAAGTAAATATATATAAAAACGTGAATCACAAGACGAAATTTAGTATAAAATTTGTCAAGATGAGAAATAAAGAAAATGCCCAATTCTTCAATTTTCGGAATGAAAATAAAATTCTTATTCCTTCGACACGAAAGATACAACCAAGTTCACGTGGACGCAGATTAGCCGCTATTTTCATCACACATATATTTCACGAATCACTTCTCACCTCCACTCTTTAGTATTACTTGCTGTTTTTTGTTCACATGAGCATCGGGTAAAATATATGCACGAATACATTGAAAATACTCGTATAATTAAATTCTAGCTTCAAACTTCTTCATGAAATGTGTATCCGCCGTATTTCATAATAAATATTTGCATCGAAACCCAGATACTTCATTTCGTTCGTTATTAATCTGAACTTGCTTCGTCAACTTTTCAGCGCACAGCTTTCATACAGAATTTGCTTTTCGTAATATTGATGCTATCTTATGCTGATAGAAAGTTGAAGGATCCACACTCGATTAGCACAAATGCCCATTTATTGTAGGTACACTTGTCTGATTGTCTGACAAATTCGTGTGTATTTTCAACTTGCGATCCTGCCAACTGTCCAACATTCTGAACAAGGACGTTGCCCTCATCTCGACCTAATCGCCAATTGTTTACTTCGTTACCAGGTAAGGATGCGTACATCGAACTATCGATTTATACGCAGCTATACACACACTATTCGCGTAATATTTTATAAAACACAATGGCTTATCCCGTTTGTTTTTTTTATTCCATCGGTCATGTTCGACTCTTTGATTTCAAATGCTCGTCGCTAATCAATTTCAGTTTTATACATCATCTGCGTTCAGTGTGATTTTCAAAAAAATCATCACAAATGTAAACAGAAAAATGCATACAACAAAACAGCATTTCAGCATTCTCTACATACTTTTCAGCAACATTAAATTTTTCTGTCTTCTGATTGCCTAAATATGTCTTATTAAATTCAAAACAATTTAAGCATTTCAAGTTTTTAACTTGGAAAATTAATTTTTGAAAATCTTGAGAGTTCTTTTGTCTGGTTTTTACATTACCTATGATCGAAAAATGGAACAAATTTATTTTACCCATGAATTCAGAGAAGAAAACTTATTACCTTATAATGTAATTGTTTCAAAATCGGATAATGAAATACAAATTTGGTGTTGTATTTATGCATTTAGTGATATTAATGATTGCATACATTTTCCAAAAATACTTCCACTCAGTGGAATATGCGAAGTTCGATACCTCAGACCATCAAAAGACTTCAGTGTCAGTAAGCTTAAACTTGATAAGTTAATGATAAAATGTTCACTAAATTATCACGCTGCTGGAATATGAAAATTCAATTACTGTTTCACAGAACACTTTATTACTTTTGTCATCATGGTGTTTTTTTAAGTCTGAGATCTATGAGCATAACAAGAACAAAAGAGGTAGATATTATTTTTTAAAAACGTAAGATTTTCTATGAAACAGAAATTTAATCACCATATTACAGGCGCATGATAATTAAGCAAAAATTTAATCATTATGTTATCAAGTATCAGCTTACTGACACAGAAGTCTTTTGGTGGCCTGTAGCATCAAGCTTCGCATATTCCACAGTTTCACTGACCGAGTAGATGTATTTTTGGAAATATTTGCACCGAATCATTAACATCAGATATCGCTAGTATATTCACGAATACGGTTCTAAACTTGTATTTTATAATCAGGCTTCGAAACTATTGTACTATTCAGTGGCGGTAAGTTTTCTTCTTCGAATTCACAAGGAAAATCAGTACGTTCCATTTTTGACGAAAGAATTCAGTTCAAGATTTCCAAAAAATTAATTTTCCAACTTGAAATGCATAGTTTTGAAGGTTTCGAATTCAGAATTCGATAACACACATTGCGATCACGTGGACCTTAGAGCCAATCAGCAGAAAAATTGAACCCTGCTGAAACGAATGTAAAGAATGCTTAAATGCAACATAACATGATACGATACGATGTTGTGTGATCGCACTTATTGTTTCATTTAAAACCATAAAAAAAATAATGGCTCGAATTATAAAAAACTACTCACATAAGGTGAAGTACCATTTGTGGATCAAATCTGCTTGGTAAGTAGGTAAATGAAGATAGGTAAAAATAAGAAATTTTTTAGGGTATAACAATAACTACGACACCTATAAAAATCATTTCTGATTTTTCCACAATTTCGACTGATATCCTTCAAATTTATAATACGAAAATGTCGAAATATATGATGAATGGGGTAGCAAAGGATGTATCTTCATCTTCCCACGCAACGATGTATTTTTTGAAAAAAATTTATTTTAAATACTATTCAGTATACGGTGATCCATTATCGATTCCCTTTTTGAAAATGCCCAAAAAAGTTTTTTTTTTTTTAAATTTTCGTACCAGAGTTGTGAGTGTGAAATAAAAATTCTAATACTATCCCATCATAATGTTAAAATTCCATCCTTTCACTTGGCATTTTTAATGTGCTAAAAAAATCATAATTTTAACCTATTTTGAAGGGGCGATAAAAGTTATCCAAAATTTGTACATTTACCTTTCTTAAGCTTGATTGAAAAACATTTAAAAATTTGAATGGCAAACTGGTGATGAGCTCAACAAACTATCTAGTTGTTCTTTTCAAACAATTTTTTTGTAAAACAAACTTTGGTCTGGAAATTTCCCAGCTTGAAATTCAAAGATTTTCAACAAATTTAATCACGTTTAAAAAATAATGGTTAAATTACCTACTTAACGTAAACTGAAGAATTTCATTTTTTGAAGTTTTATATTTCAACTCGAATTCAAGCGTAAGTTTTTTTCTATTTTGTAATAATTTATACGAATCAGATTTAATTTCATTATTCAAATTCCTTTCGAAGAGTCAAAGTATAGAAAAAAGTCGTGAGTGAAAGAGTTCAACTCTCATTTATCAATAAAATGCATAAATGGAGTAATGACTTCGAGTTGTCTACGAATCGCAGTTAAAACTTCGGACTTTCAAAAATCGAAGAGTGGGCCCATCTCTGATTATACAACACAAGATGAAAAAAGGTAAATACTGATATTTATATAGCTTTTAAACACCCTTCAAAATCACTCATTCTTTTAGGTATTTTTGGATAACTGAATGGCTTACCACAATAAAACGCGAACAGAAAATAACATTCAAGTGGTGAATCCATTGGCCATTTTATTTACATCATAAGGTATGTACCTATGTTTTGAATTTATATCGCATTCACATGCAACTGTAAATTGAAACCTTGCAATTACACATTTAATTGTGAAAACTGGTTTACTCAAAAAACACACGCATTAACATCTTATTGAACTACACATATATAGTATATAAATGTACAAATGTACATGATTATTATGTCTAAAGAAGACGTGTGGATTTATTCACGGGTACTTCTACAATCCAACCGTAAACTGACCAAAAAAGAATTGTATCGTACAAGTACATGCATTATTTATTGTTTAAACAAATTAACTGATTTCAGCTGAAAGCAGTACCATATATAATATAACTATCTATACTCGCAATTTTTTTGACTTCACTCCATGTTTGAGAGCAATGCAGTGCCTTCATAGTTATCCAAAGTTTAACAAGACAATAAGAGAAAGACAAGTAATGAACAAAATACATAAAATTATGCAGCTCCAAATTTAGAATTATCGTCAACTTCTCCACAAAAATATATCGTATTCAATTCAGTTTCAAATGACGCTACCAGTAGTCCAGTGCAAACCATTACTAAAAAACATACGTCATAACGTATTAAGTTGCACAGATCTCAAGGCTTCTCGTTCCATAATTCACGAAACTGTATCTTCGAAGATGTGAAGATTTAAATAAGTTCCGATTCCAACTTCAAAAAACGAAAATAATATTCATAGTTGATTGATTAATCAAGGTCAAATATAATTCCACGAGATCGGACAATCCATACCTATTTACCTAGCACCTACTACCTATCTGCTATGCAAAGTTGATGAAGATACATATGTAGATGAATGATACGGCTAAGGAGGGAGCTACATATTAACGTCCATTTGAAATAAACTTAATTCGAATTTGTGTAAAACGATAACAGATACACCCAGCGAATTTTGCTAACATTATATTCAAAACTACCGTTAAATTACAAAAGAAGTATGGTAAATTGTACATACTTGAATTTTACGCATTAGCCTACGTTTCTCATCTCTACTGCCAGCAAAACGTTTCACCCAAAACTTTGTCTTTCCGTGCATACCATCTCTACGCACCTAAAAATTAGTGGAAACCGACAATCCTCTGAAATACCGACACATACGCTACATTATTCAATGTACATACGATATGTTTGTATGTACTTGTACATGTACTACTGATAAGTGATAAAAACACAGAATACGTAATAAACATAAATACGAGGAAAAAGGCGCTGGTATGTGTTACAAATAGTAAGCAAGTTGCATGAAGCATGTCTTTGAACTAACGAAGTGCGTATGTTTTCTAATGCTGAGACCCCCACTTACATTCATGCAGTATACTGAACTTGAAGCCTACGCACTTTCCATACCTTTCGACGACACGACATTCTCCTCCTCCTCCACGTTCTCCATAACTGCAGACGTGTACAGGATGTTCAAAAAAATTTGTAGTAGTAGTTGAACAGTAGGGTGCTTAAACCTCTTTAGTCCCTAAAATCATGAATTACAAATACACCTAAAAAATGTCGTGAAGGTCTAGAAATGTAACCGAAATTTCATACTCACTACCTATATTAATACTCAGTTACATATTACAGTTTCAATCATTTTCATTTATTATTCAATTGAATTCATTAGACTTTTGGAAGAGAAGCATCCGATTCAATCTCAAGTTTGATTTTCAAGTTCAATTGACAAGCGTTTCGACGTTTAAATTCACAAAAACCGCTGGTCCGTTATTTGAACTAAGTTTTACATTGAAGAAACTTTACTTCCGTTCATAATTCGTGTTCAAAAACGATTTTCGACTGCATCCAATAAAATAAAAGATGACTTACAGTACATAAACATTATCATCTATCAGAGGATAGTATAGTTCATAATTTCTTAAGATGGGTGTTCAAATTTTTTTCAACAGGTGAGATGATTTTTTGAGAAGTAGTTACATTATGCAGTATATAGTGGTCCGTCAATTTAGATATCACCGCTCATGCGCTCACAGCCCCCCCCCCCCAATGCATAGAACCTGCCAATGTAAAGTAAGTACGAATCGTTGACGAATGAATTTTGCCAATGTAAAGTAAGTACGAATCGTTGACGAATGAATTTTTTGCGAATAATAACTAGCACAAGCTTTATAGCATAACAGATGGAAGGGCACAAAAGAGTTTGTCATCCAAGGCGGAGCTAATATCAAAGCTTGTTGCACATACTGACCTGCGCATTAAATTTCACCTTAACATTTACGAGCAACATAGAAAACTGCAATTGACCTTGAAAACAATGCGAATTTTTAGATTTTATCAAATGCTTCTTTTAATGAAAACTCTCCTTTTGATTGAGATTAGATGTCATTCCGTATTCGCGTCACTAACTCATTGTGAAGACGTGACGCAGGCTATTTATCGCAACAGACCATTTTTTTTTTGCTAATCCTATTCTTTTCTTCTTTTTTACACAGTTGGCAGGTGAATTGGCAGTCGAATCATCACGTCTGCGTTAACTGTTTCGAATCAGAAAATGAATGAAGAATCCAATTGTTTCAATAAATTCGAAAGAAAAACTAGCGCAATCATCTTTGTATATCTGAAAGATTTTTGTTCTGCAATAAGGTGTAGTTATTGCTAGTTGCACAAGAAGTGTGAAAATTAGAAATGTTTGAAATCTGTTTTTGAAAAAAAAAGGTGATCTTGAGTATACCTATACCATTTGAAACTACTTGTATAAGGAGAATTGCAGGAAAAATTAAACGAAGGAACAGACTTTGTAAGCTCGCTTTGACACTCATGTGCAATATTTGAACAGGTAATATTTTATTTTGCATCTTGTGATTTACAACCGTCATTTTTTTTTTTTTTTTTTGTACTGACGCAACATAAACATATAAACGAAAAATACGAAATTCCTGTTGCAGGTGTTCGAGTTCAACACACTGGAGAGTAAAAAAATACCACGAAAGGGTTCAAATGTAAAATAATACATATTAGATGGAATGATGGTGTTGACTGGATCGTAGACCTGCTAATATAATACTCATGTCTATGAGAGTGTTAGGAATTTTAGTAGAAGAAAGGGTTGCATCGGGAGATGTGAAATCACTGTTTTTTTAATGACTGAAAAAAGTAACGGTACCTACCTGGTAAAAAGATTCTCGGATAACGGGATATTTCTTAATGCAATGTTACATAACAGCGTGGTGTGGTAGACTCGTTATTAGATTCACTCAGACAAGTATAAATAGATGTTTAGGTGCATAGTTGATAGTGCATGCTACGTACATGGATACTAAAAATTTTAGATTGACGGAGAAATCTCTCGTTAGTGGGTATATGATGAATTGGTAACAAATATAGCGGTAGGTACATTAAAATTTTCGGAACAAACAAACAACAAAATATAATTACAATAGTAATAGCTTCAAGCTTCAATAGTACGCTATAAAATTATTAATTATAAAATTAGTATTAACATTTTTTGAAGAACTCTACATTTGTAAATCTCGCTTCAAACAAAATATTTGAAATGAAATTAGTATAAGATAAGCAATAACTAAGCACGTAATACACACATGCGTAAATACAACGTTACAAATATGCATCCCCTGGTCGACAAAATAACACCATTTATTTCGGTAGCATACCTCTTTTTTTTCTATTCTTAATAAATTTAGACAACAAAATGAGAAAAAAGTATCTGGTATGAAAAAGGTGATATACTTATTTTTTAATTTATTTACACGGTCTTGTCCTTTTTTTCTTCAATTCTCAGTTTTCATTTATTTCGTATGATAAAATCAAACCCTTATCCTTGGTGCCACGGTGTATAACCTTTGTTATACGATTTTACAAAAAGGTAAATAAATTCCACCGTTATAAGAAGCGAAAGTTGTACGTAGTTGTGTCTTCTACAAGCATTTACTTTTTTCAGATTAAATCAAATTTCATTTTAGTGCTTGTGGCTGACCACCATCAAGTTTGCGTAACGTGCTTTTTTTCTTTTTCTTGTAAACGAAAGGGGTGATCTTAGAACAAAGAAATGGGATTCAACAGCAATTCCAAAGATGTTATTTTGAACAAAGGTTGTTATTTCTTCATGCATAGGTCTATAGCTAAAGATTCAATTCTTTTTTTCTTCTTTTTTAAATGTTGAAAGTGTTTGTTTACATTTTGCGATTGTTATTAAGCATACATTTTCTCGTTCTTTCTTTACGAAAATGCTTAATTTAGTTATTCGAATGTCTGTTGTGTAAAATCTACTTAATAATAGTTGGTGGTTAATTCATACATAATTGTAATGAGTTGAAGGTTATTTATTCAAGAATTATGACTTGAATAAATTAAATAGACAATTTTGGGTGGATTTAGTCGATATCAAATCATGAGAAATGTAAAAATCACAAAAACAAAAAAAATTGGGAAGTACTTTGTGTATGATGCACCACTAACCTTCATTGTCATAAGTACGTTTTTGGACCATGAAAACTCAACTTTTTTTGACACAAAAATAACAGAATAATGGTCGAAAAAATCAGAATACAAAGATTCCTGGGTTAAACAAAACGAATTTCAAAGATTATAATAGATTAGCTTCTTTTACGCTATGAAGCAGGAATTAGGGCGAAGGTGTGAAAGAATAATGTACCCACTCTACACAATAAAACTATTTTGTACTATGACTAGGTAACTACACCATGCTGAAGAATGAATTGGATCTGTTGAAGGTTAACGAAAGACGTTCAGTTGGGTAAGTATAATTAAAGAAATACCAGCAAAAAAACATCCTTACGCTTAATCAGAATGTGAGAAAAGGGATAAAATAAACTACTACACTGCGCATAGCACGCTGAATTTATTACATTTTAGCCGAGGTCACTTTTTTCAGGTTTATAACTAAAACATCTTTCCTCTCCCTCAATCGCTTAGTTCTGCTTAATGTAGAGGTGGATGTGGATTAAAGAATTAAAGGTAATTGAAGCAAGTTTTACAAACGTAGATGCCACGAAACTACTACATAAATACAACATCCCTGGGTTGTTGTTCTTGAATAATGGTTGCAGTACTGCTATCTATAGTTTTCGAAATTTCGTAGTAAATTGCACGGGGTGGAAAAATATGGTTTCCGATCACACGTTGTAAGTATGAATGATCGCATAACTATCAAATGATTGTATTTTTCATCTGTATAATGAAATACTAATTTGTAGGTACCTGCTACGTGTGTATTTTTATTTTATCAGATGTTTCAAGATTTCTTGTATTAATAATTTATTACTTATACTCATCTGTACTTAAACAAGATACTTTTTTGCAATAGTATTTTGTTATTATAATAGAAATTCAATCTCTATAGGTCTCAGCGCAGGCACAAGAAATTTCACCAGCATGGTTTTGCATTGCAATAATGGCTACAAATTTGGCGTTTCCTACCTCGACTACTGAAGCAATCAAGTTTATTTTTTATGGGTTTATTTGTCTTTGAACCAATAGGTAGCGTATAGCACTACATATGGATTTTGCAATCTTTCGCTTTACTTTATTCGTGTTTTATTGGCCGACAACTTTTGCTCGAGTTTCATTGGCCACTATGAAACAAGTTTTCTACAATTTACATTAAAATGGCGGAATAATGTATCTATCTGTAGTGAAACATCAAACGAACAGGTTTCTCGTAAGTGAAAAAAGTTGATGAGAGTAACTCGGAAACCAAGACCACTACGCCAAATTCGACCATGTGTTCAAAATCTACGACCTCGAATAAGTCAGAAAACATTTTTATCTTGATTTTCTACAAATCAAGAAAAAAATTTCCCTGCAGCTCCGAACTTTTTTGAAAAAAAAATTTCCAACCGATTTTCAAACTTTTTTCATGTACACCACCGTATTTTGACCAGTATCAATCGTTGTTTCCAGCGAATCGAAGTATTTGTCATCAGTGTCCGATGACATAAAACTACTTCACTACGTGTCGCGGCGGTTAGTACCCTGCTCGGGCTCCAGGCTGGTAGCATTATGGTTCGTAACTTCAACGCTGATGAGGCACGGGTTAATATTATTCAAATTGGCTGGAATTTTAGCTGCAGTGCTTTCAATGCCAAACAAAACTTTTTAGGGGGTGAGGTTCCAAAAATTCCAACTTTCGTATTTTAAGAAACATATTTACGGCGAAATATTTCGCAAATTTATCAACTCGCACATTATACGGTTGCATATTACTTTGCATAAGGCAAATTATCGTAAAACATGCGAGTACCTGTATCTGCGACGTGCAGAGAAAAACTTGGTTGTACAACATAGTGTTGAGAAAATTCTATTCCTTTGAAATTACTTTATTTTGCAATAACATTTGATATGAATCACCATGAACGTAACAAATTTAGGATTTCGTTTTCATGTTTGATAATTGAGAAGAGCTTGGATTAAATGAAATGTACTCATACATCTCATGTACATGGAACATACTTGAGCGCTATTGAGCTTGTTTTCAAAACAGCTGTTTATGGCAGTCTGCCTCCTATTTAAACATGTTCTTTACTTTTTTGTTTGTTTTTTTTCACACAATCGGAGTGTTTTATTGATTCAAGATTGAAAAATTCCAATCAAATAACGAATGTACTTAAGTTTACAACAACCTTTAGATACCAATGAACTTAGATTGACTATATGAATGCTCAAACACCACCATAATACTACTTACGTCTATTATTTTCGTCATAACAATGGAATTAAGAAAGGACTGATGATATTTAATATAATTATTATAATAAATTAGCAACACTATCGCAATTTAAAAACAAAACAACTTATTTGAAAATTGCAAGATTTTACAGCAATAAAAATACGTTATTGCGTTAAGTTGGTGCTATAATAATGAACTATTCTGTGCATAACGTTGTAACTTTTTAATATTCTGTAGACTCGTAAGATCCCATTCTCGGCGGTTTAGAATATAGCCCACTTTCTCCGTTCTTATGTCGCCGTTTGCGTTCGTCAATCATTGCTTGAAGTCTTGCTTTCTATAAATAAAATTCAACAATTATATTACTTAGCCATAACCTAAAAGAAAGAAAAATCAAATATTTTCATTACAATTATGTTTATCATTAAATTAAATTTTTAACCTGTTTATCGTATGAAGTGCATTCTCTGAAATCATCAATATAATCACGGCATTGCTTGAAACCTCGATTGCTGCCATATGCTTCCATGCATCTAATAAAATTTCTCTCGATCTTTCCACAAACTTTATCATATTGTAAGTCAAACGGTGTATGGAACCAATCGGTGAAAACGGTTTGGAAAACAGGAGTAAAAATTGAAACTATAGGTCGATTATCGTACCCTGCAAAAAAAATGGCATTTTGTTATATACATGCTTATTCAACCAATGTTATTGAATCAAAATAAACAAATGAGTCAAATTCAAAAATTCATGATTTTATTCGACATAAGTCATACTGTATTTATATGATTAAATATCTTGTCAAGTTGCTTGTCAAGAACTGCTCGATCAGATGTTTGATCACTTGTTCAAGATCAAATTTCATATTAATCTATCAAATTGTATTGTTTCAATATTCTTGAATATGATATTTTGCACTTGACAAGTATTTGATCAAATTTCTCGACAAGAATCTTCAACGCATAAGCACAGCATCATACTTACAATAAACTTCATGATCACGTCTGACCCGAAGATCGGCCTTAGGGTCATCATGTGTGCGAACTAACTTTTCTTCTTCTTTCTTCACACTTCTGAGCCTTTTCATGAACTCCATTGAAATTCACTAAGTTTCAAAATTTTACTTCACTTGAAAAAAATGAAAAAGTAGAACTGCTGAGCAGACAAACAATATACATAAATGGTGTAATGGAAAACGAAGTAGCTATGAAGGTTGATTTGATAAGATTGATAAAGAGCAAGAGACTATAACCCGCAATGATGTCTACTCGTATATGTCTACGCGCATGTGCCAACTTCGCCCGTTGCTAACTAAATACCTTATTATTTACACAGAGCCATTACACAAAGCCATTACACAGAGCCATTATTCCAACTTTGCGAAATATTTTTTCAGCAGCTGTTTTAAAGGTTTTCCTATTCTATATAGTTTTTTTTTTCACCTGACAGAATAGAGACAAGTACACATGAAAGTACACATAGCTGGTACAGCCACTATTACCAGTGCGCTTTTACCTTACTTTCTGTGCGTAAGTAAAAGCCGCCAACCACAGCCTTCAACTAATTTGTAGAGAATATTTGTCTTACCCATTTTCTTCTTCTCAGTACTATTATACTTGAATCGGAAAATTTGTAATCGAAGTTTGAAAACTTTTCAAGAAATTTCACGTCTCATCATTAACAAATCACAAATCAATCGAAGTTACTTTTCAAAAAATTGTTATTAAAAATATAAAATTTTTTATTTAAGAAATGTTTTGTGAAATTACAAATTTTTACAAATAAAATTTTATCTGACAATGCGTACAAAAAAAACATGAAACTAGATACAATTTATAATATGTTAATAAAAAATATTATCAAGTATGTATATAATATCACAAAAAATTCTAAAACAAGCAAAAAATTTAATCATCATCATTCAATGGGGGAGGGCCACTGGGTATCACCGACATACTTCCTTGAGTGAGATACCCACCATTCGTCGGCAATCCACCTATGAAATTTTAAATCAAATAAGTGTCCGAAAATCTAGATATAAAATATCTGAAATTCTAACCGAACATCCATATAAAAAAAAAAACAATACCTGTGAGATATGGTAACGCGTTGCTATTTGTAATAAAAAGATCGTGTTTCTGTTCACGGTATGTTGACCATATGGGGGATTTATCCAAAATACTTATAACTGAATTCCCATATGTTATGCTGTATGACATATTTTTCAATGTTTTGACGATGTGAGCTCTGATACGTGCGCTATTTTCTACTCCATCTAATCTTCCGTCGAGTAATTGCAATAGAAATGGTATAAGTTCAACATCCAGTGCCTACGACATTACGTGTGAATTCCGTAAATTGTTTCGTGACGTAGGCAGTAAAAAAAAAATTTAAAACACCAAGTACCTGTTTAACTAAACTATCTTTTTTCCCCGCAAAAATACGACTCAGTGTTTCCGATGCAATACCGATAATATCATTATATTGACGCATAGCTTGTTTCATTGGGGCTAAACATTCTGTTTGAGATATGCTGTTAACGCAAGCCTGAAAAAATTTCTCTCGGTAATGTAGCGTTCGTTTTACAACTTCTAATAATAATTAATCAGATACATACTTCACTGAGAGATAACTGGTGTAATATTGTAATAGCCGAAAAGGGAATACTATAACTGGAGTGAGAGGATAATTGCAAACATAATTTCGGTATGTAACCCAGCGATGGTACCTGATCGCTTAAATTAGGTTGTGATTCCAGCAATCGAATCACCGAAGTTGTAAACAATTCCAATTTTTCATGCTGAAATGAATTTTTATCCTTTACAATATTGAGTTCGTAAAAGGAAAAATTTCATTAACTATAGAAGTTTTAATTTAATCGACGGAACAGAGAATATTTTTACCTGATCTTTGATCATCATATTAAGACATGCATCCAATAGTTCACTGAGAAATTCTTTGGGTCTTCTGACATTCCATCCCGGGTTTTGGTTAAATAATCGTAAATACACGCCGCCTACAACTACCTCGTTCGTTATGTCGCTTGGTAATACGCCTTCGTCCGGAGGTTTAAATAACGTTTGAGGATTACTTTGTTGCATTTCATGCAATCTACGCACGAAAAACCAATAATAAGAATATGACCGAATTCTGCATGAATAACATACTACTTATACATTGATAATAAAATTACCTTTTGGCATATTTTCGTATAACACTATAAATTTTCTTTTTAATTTTATCATTCCATACCAATTCAGGATTTTCTTGATTGCTATCTAATAATGATAGAACAGAAGTAGGCGAATCTTTCAACGTTTCACATACAGAATGCGGTAGAAAATGACCCAGCGCGAGTTTTACTCGAGGTCCCGACAATTTATCACTTAATAATCGACTAAATAACTCTGTACTCTTTGTTCTAACGTCCAAATTAGACGAATTGCATAATAAGTCCAACAAGTAAATATAACCTCCTGAAAATTTTAAATCAATAATGGAGTTACACAGGAATTATTTCATAATATAAAGTATGAAAATATGTACCTTTACTCAATACATCTTTCACTATCGTAGAAGACGTTGAAAGTGCGCTTAAAGTAGTCAAAATCGTAGGTTGTTCACTGGGTAGAGAATATAACGCGAGTAACAAATATACCACTACACCGATGGCAGCGATATCATTAACACACTCTTGATTACGAGTCGCTGTTGCGATTACATAAAGAGCTCCTTCTTGAATCGCTTGAAATTCTTTACTATTTAGTAAAGAAAATAATAATTGGAAATATCCGATACATAATATCTCCAAACCTAAGATTTAAAAAATATATATACATATGTATACAATCAAATTTCTTCACTGTGAAACCAACATTTAAATACAAATACTTACCAGGTGTATTTGAAATCAGATTATTTAATGCGTGTAATGCCATTGTAGTACGTTTGATTTTTTCAACATCGTCTCCTTGTTTCGGACAATTGTTTTTAATATATTCCATGAGATCGTGCAAAAATCCTTTTGGATTCTGACAAAAAATTTTATACACTTATTACAAAACTACTTAGATAGTTTACGTAAAAAAGAAGAAAGAAAAAGCCATACATCGATGGTAAAACTTGGCTGAGAGTTATAAATTCTAATGAACACATTTCCGATGATTAATTCATTCATATGCGATGAGAAATTAATTTCAATATTTTGTAGACTTTCTGCTTTCGAATTGCGCTGTTCCTTGCGCTTATGATCGAGGAAATCGTTCAATTCAGCACGAGTACTATTATTCCAAATAAGATACGGTGTTTCGCAGTTACTAGTTAATATTTTCAATAACTAGAATAAATATAACGTTAAAAAAATATAATCGAATTTTCGATAAACAAAACGATGCCCAATATGATGTACAGTATTGCAATATTACTTGATGGGGATCGTCGTTACTTAATAAATTGGACATGTAAGGAGTAAGAAGTTGATTGAATATTTTTCGAGCCATATCGTTAACAGGCGTGGAAATTTCTTTATCCAAAAATCCTCCTAACGCCGCACATGCATTCACACATAATTTAGCCAATTTATTCAGTACTTCCTGCGAACAAATAAAAGTAGGTTTTGTTACATAAAAAAGAACGAATAATTTTTTTTTTTTAATCTTACCTGAGTGTTCGCTTCTTCTGAACGTTCTACTCCGCATTCTTCCAGCGTGTAATCATACTTGAATAAGAAACTTAATAAATACCAAACACAACCTTCTTCAATTAATCGTTGTTGAAGAATTGCGTCTCTTGAAAATGAAATTATGCATTCCACTACGTCGCAACATAACTTGGTCAAATTCTGCAGATCGAAAATATGTACCTTTATATCGTTCATTCTACATTTTGCATTTCAAAAAACGTTAAAAGTTATTTACCCTAAAACGCAGAATTCTCACAAGATCAGTTACCAATTGTGGCATGGCTACAAATGTTTCTCGGCAAGCAGGAAACTGTGCAGCGACACTAAAACATCTTGTACAGTGAGAACAAACCATTACAGCCATATCTGCTATCTTTGATGACTTGTTAAGAACTGACACACATCTTGAATAAGCTTCCAATAAACTCTAAAAGACAAAGGATGATTACACGATGCTCACAGTGCATAAATTAACAGATGAGCAAACACGTACAACGAAGCCATTTTCCCGATTCAATTCTTCAGCATTAAGAGCTGAACATTTTACGGTATGATAAGCTAATTCGGTCGCAGCAGTTAACAACATAGTTGATTTAGAGAATAATTGATCATCTGATGTCTCCAATCGTATAGTTTTTATCAACTGTTTGTACCCCGCGTACTTATAAGGTTGTAAATCTATTTTTAAACAGAAGTTTTTTCTCGAATGCTTTCAAAAATTTCACAGGTTTTTTTTTATACATGTCAAGTAAACGTACCAGTGGAATAACGATGAAATAAAATACTTTGCGTTTTCAAGATAAGAACGATATTATTAGGATTTGGTCCATCAACCACCCAAGAGCATCGACTGCAAAGGAAATCATACGCGTTGTTGGCAGTCATAAACTTGTCCTGAGGGAAATGACGTACATGATTAAATTGGGTATTTTCAATTTAAAAAAGAAAAATAATGACAACAAATTAACAAATAACAACCTTTCCTTTGGGATTTTTATCCGGATGATATTTCTGGGCTAATTTATAATACGCCTTTCTAATCACATGCTCTTCGTGGCATTGGCCCCGAGCTAGTCCTAAAGCTTCGTATGCATCATCAACGGACATAGTTGGAGGTTTTTTTTCTACTTCTTCTCGCCATGCTTCCAACACATCTCGTAATAATTTCACCTATTTGAGTTGTAAAATGTTTCAGCTTCAAAATAATACTAAATGTATATTACAACATAGGTACGCGTACTGGTTCAGTAATAGGCCAATCTGGGAATCTAGTTATATCGCATAAATGCCGCAAATAATAAATATTACAAAACAATTCTGCCTGTAGTTGCGGATATCGAATCGTAGGTATACCGCAATAATGATACAACGCTTTATTATTTCCTCGAAGACGTGGTGTAAAATCGGATATATGGTATGCTATTTTTTCGATCAGTAAACGCCTATGAAATGAATTAAAAATGCATACAGTTAGATTATGCATATCACATGTCGATACATGAAGATATTTACCTCATTTGGGCGTTCCATATAGCTTCCGGGGTATCAAATTCGCCCAAGAATATTTGAGCAAATTTTTCAGGTCCATGATTTTCTAAATAGTATACCATCGCATCTGGTAGCAAAGGACCTAATATACTTCTTTGCATAAGTTCACACGATTGTATCTGAAATCAGTTTCTCATTGACATTGAGAGTAAAACAGATGAACTAAAGATATCCTTTTTTATTCTTACATTTTCAGATCGGAATGCTTGTTTAATATGATTCATCCTCAACATTCGAGCTACTGGTAAAACATTAGATCCGGTGTACATTAAAATGAAGAAAAATACACCCGTAAGATAGAATTTGGCTGCAGCTGGATTATCAGCAGATACTTCGCATAATAAGCTTGCCACTTTTTCCACCAATGTAGGATCAAAAGTGAGCAATAACTGGGCAATATGAGGCATGCATTGAGAATCGCATAACATGCGTTTAATTTTTGGAATGGGCCATATCACCGCGCCATCGCTATCTCTAATATGTTTCAAAAACATTAATTTCGAGTATAAAATAATTTATGATATGAAATTAACATACTTTTTTACCTGCTGGGAAAGAATTCGCACATGCGGATTAAAATCGATAACAACATGGACGCTAATTCACTTTCATTTAAAATAGCTGTTCCTTTGGCAAACAGCGTCCATTTCAATTGAGAAACTTGTTGCAATAACCTCCAACTTTCCATCCCCTGTGCCCAGCATTTACTTCTAGGATGCAAAGCATTTGTTTTATACAATTCTTGCAACTAAAATTAGCATCGCTGTTAATCATTTCAACATATGATTTAGTTGAGATGAAAGAGACGAGATTTACTTCGGTAAATGTAACCGGTCCTTTACGCTCTTCTCCAGAACCGTAATACCATTCTTTTTCATTATCGTGCATCATATCGTTCCCTGCTTCGATAACATTACTTTGAGTGGGTATTACTGCTCTGAGGTGTGAAAAAAAATTCAAATATGAAGCAATAAAGAAGGAATTATTCTAAATAATGCGGCATAAGCTTTTTTTCATACCTATTGGTATGCATATGCGCCAACGTTAATAAATCCACGATCGTGTAAACACCTTTGGCATCGATAACAGCCTTGGCATTTTCTTTATTAAGAATTAATTTATTCAAAAATAATATTAAACGATCTCGTTCCATTCGATCGATGCACTAAATAAATAAAATAATTACGAACATGTGAATTGTTAGTAAAAGTTGGTATTTTGCTATTACTTATAAACGAAATATCTCTCCAAGCCCCACTTTTGAACGATATTATTTAGATATATATGTAGTTCAGAGTCGCTATTGCGTCAATAACTATTAAAAAATAACGAGTCTGTTTATGTCAGTACTTTAAATGAAACACATGCATTTTGTATGTTGTGCGTATTTACGTATTACGCAACACAAACTCGTGAAAATCAACAATAACGCGATTAACTAGTAGGTAATAGAAAGGTTACAAATGGATATTGTATTATTCTAATGCAAATTTTTCTGTCGAATAAATATCTTTACCTTCTCCAACATGCTAACGATGTACTTTGTGTCAGAAAAAGGCCCAATCTGTTCGTAATATTGAGAATACACGACTGTCATAGCTTGCAAACACAAACATTTTAATTCCACTTTATTTGCTAACAAAAATCGATGATACAAATCGTTGAAAAAGTTAAACCTGTCAGAAAACAGTCTTAGTAGACGAAAGAAAAAAAATTATCTAGATTAATAAAACGTAATACTTACGGATTTTTTATCAAAGAATCGCAATTATTTTCTAATAATAATCTTAAGTAGTATCCATCGATGCATACTTCATCTTGTAAACAATTATATTGAATTTCAAATTCAGCATGATTCCACGAGATTAACGTATTGGTGGAAACCTCTCTGTCGACGGCAAAAGTACGTAATTCTTTCTCAAGTGATTCTTTCAGTTCTTCACGGGTCTGAAAAGTTGTGACAAAATAAAGTCAAATTTCTGTGAAATTTTTACAAACCTACTAGCAATGCCAAAAAAACCTTATGATTCCAAATGAGACTGGGCAAGATGTGATTCTGATTAAATTTATAATAAAATAAGCGCCAGTTCGAAGCGCTTCTGATTCGCTCTCTACGTTTTCGTAGCACGATAGGCCTATCTTTAATTTTTTCTTCTTTTTCGCGTCTTTCGAGACCAAGAGATGTACCCCAATGAGCCAAAACTGACTGGAAAATTCAAATTGAATTAATGTTCATTCGTAATGCATCTTGCACGTCATCGTGAATATTTACTTCGAATTCTTTTTCAAATGTACGCCATTTTCGCTCAATTGCGACCAAATGAGGATTTCTTTGATTACGAGCGGCATGATCTTGAGCTAATTTTAAATTATCGCGCGTAACCAAATGATCACCGCTGTTATCTTCAGGAACTATTTCGTCGCTTTCCAAAAAGTTCAGTAAACCGCAAGGCTAAAGAGTAAAATTGAAAGTAGACGTATACTTTAAATAAAATGTTACTTCACTATCACGACACTACTGACAAGAATGCGTGTTAAAAGATCCATCGCCGTATCGTTATTTGTCACCCATAAACCAACCAAATGCCTTGACAGTTGCCTGTGAGCTAATAGTCGTTTATCATCGTCTTTGGTGAAAAGTGAATACAGTAAATGAGTTAACAAGGCTCCCTCTGACAGTGCTAACTCTTGCATTCGTTTGGCAACATTAGGCTCTCCTTCTTCGATTATAGCTCTCATCACTAATCCAGCTCCTTTTACTATTGTCAGAGAGGAATGCTGTAAATTCGGCACATATTACCGGAAAATTCCATTCAAATGATTATTTTAAGTACAAATTTTACCTGAAAAAGTTGAAATAAAGAACGACCTCTTTCTGCGACCATTTCCAAAAGAGCGTCAAAATGTTTTCCTTCCGTTGTTTCACTGTACGGAATACATAACGCAAACGTCAACATGTCTAACATGGCTGCAACAACTAAGGCTCCGGTGTTTCCCTTCTGCAATTGTGATTTAAGCAGTGAATTTATTGAGAGAGGACTGTAATTTTTAAAAACACATATTCACTTACAATATGTGCAACCCACATATCTAACAAAGCTTTTAAAAAAGCCTGTGTTGATAATAGCGAAGATTTATTTAACTGCTCTCGATGAAGGTCATAGTCTTGATGCATAGGTTGCATTAAAGCGCAGATCATATCAATAGCGGCATGGGTAATAGCCTCATTTTCACGTTTCAACGCTCTCGTTACTTTCCTCCCCAATTTTTCTCGAAAGCTGTAATCGTATTGAAAAATTTAAAGTAGTACGCGAGTAAGAGTAAAAGCAACAATAATGTGATAACGACAGTAATTACTCTGTTAACATCGTCAGCGCTGCAAATCCAACTTTTGAAGCAACAAGTCGTCTGAGCGCCTGAAACTGAGCTTCTAATTCCGGAAAAGAGATTTCATTTTGGTCACCTTCGCGGGCCATTAACGCTTGCAAAGCCATTATGATCAGTTTTTCCTTGTTTTCAGAGAATATTCCCTGCATATACAAATTGCAAAATGAAACCAATTCAACTAAAATCAAAAGCTTTCATTTTTTTACCAACATCTTGCGTGACAGAATGTAGCAATCCACTATAGGGTACATTTGCATTAAATCTTTCAATTATTTCAGCGTATAGTTTCTTAGCTGGTGGTTGAGATAAAAATTTCAGATGAGTCAATTCTAGCTACAAATAAGAACCAGTACATCAGAAATCGCTTGTTTGATGGCAACAAAATTAATTGCAACAAGCTTACCTCTTCTTCCGGTAACGCATTAAATGGTATCAACCGTTTGCCTCTAGGAGTAGGATTCATTTTAACGTGTACATTATGATTACCAGTTGATCGCACTCCATCCAATAATGTAGCTAATAAAGAATCTCTGTGTTCATCGGAATAAACAAAAATGAATGAATAATCCCTTTTTTTTTAGTTGATAAGATTATTAACTTTACCTTTGAGCGGCCGTATAACTTCGTATGTAACCGTTGCAATACTCGACGGAAAATAATTGCGAATCAGAGGCATCTCTAATCAGAGCAAAAACTGATGACAATGGTCTCAATGTTACTATACTATAAGTTTGAGGATCACGTTCAATTATACAAGTTTCACTAATACATAATAATCGTCTTTGAACGTCGTTATGTCTTAAAGTTTTAACTTTATTTACTGTAAATTCTGATACGGTAGTAATATGTTCATCAGCACTGAAATTTTCAAAATTAAAATTCATTATAATGAAATAATTTAAATGAAAATGAAAACTTTTATCGTTACCTGAATGGGCCGAAGCGTTGAGCAATGTATTCATCATACATAATTGACTGTGGAGAAAATGGAACAGCTAGTGCGAGGTAAGCAGTTGCTTGCTCTTTTATTTTAACAAATATATCCCTTTTATTCTTACAAGAAAATAAATGCTGTAAAAATATCGCAACAAGGTGGAATAAAAAATCTATAGCATAAGTTCCAATAAGGCAATGCTACACTAATTACAACACAAAAACGCTGGTCTATCGAAGTTTTCTCACCAAACGATCATCAGGTGCAATTACAATAACGAAACCATCCGGTACATCTGATACATCATGTATTGTTTTAATATCTTTATAACAATAAGACGCTAGTACTTGAGTAGTAGTAATGTCCAACTGGTCTAATGAAAACGGGGTAACTTCTAACATAACCGGTAATTTTGTCTCCGACCAATGATGCTTGAAAGCTTCATATCTCTGAAAATGCCATCAACAATCAGTATCCGTAATCTTAATAAGCTTGAATTATTTTTAAATAAGAAGTGTTTAACGGCGCGAAAATTTAATCTTGTTAAGCAGTTATACGCATATATATATATATATATAAAAGATAACGTATTTCAGCATTCTAATTTATCAGTTTGATTCAGGATACGTGTTATTTCCGGATCATTGTTTTCAATATTATGTACATTTAGGAAGAAAAATAACATTCAATAACTGAACATTCAAACATATCTTTATGATAAAAACGCTATGTAAAAGAGAACAGTACACTAAACCTACATTTAAATCAATTCGCTTCCCACCAAATAAATGTCTCTGTTTCAAAGCATCAGATAATATATGCGATCGATGTACGCTTGAGAATCGCATGGTATCTGGTTTCTTATCTCTGCCTTTTTTAATTGTGATAATGAATTCATATTGTTGAGGCTGTGCTATTACACTGCCAATATCCTCATAGAGCCATCTGTTCGTTATTTCCAACGTATTACAATTATATGTTGTAATTCCGTGAGATCCAATGCTAAAGATTCGGCTGTATCTAATATTTATGAACAAAATTTAAGCGTTAAATATTTCGTTTCCAAATAAAAACGTACTCAAAGAAAACCTATGATGAGCTAACTACGTACTTTCCTTTCCAGGAATGTTTTGTGACATGATAACAAGCGAGATCAGAATTATTCGGCAAAGGCATCATCTTATCATCTGAAATACAAACAACAAAAAGAATTAAATATTAGTTCATTTTTGAAAAGCCATAACAACTAAATATATAATAATTCATAAATTGATCATTTTCAATAATCATGACGTTGACGATCGCACTAAACACTGATTAGATAATTTTAACTACTTACTATATCATGAGGGGAAAAAAGCGATATTTTAAACTTACTAGAAATCACGGACCCCATGAGTGGTTCACACAAACTGTCAACTCAATAAAAAATTAACCTACGAAAGAAATATTTCATCGAATTATAACCTTTTTATAAAACATCTACTAAAAATCAACCCCGGTTAACCATTACCAATAACCGACAAAAAAGGGGAAACTGTTAATTCGGTTTACAAGTTCTTGCAAGAACAATGAAAAAGTTTGCCAACAACATTGTAACATTCAATTCAGAAAGCACGATTTATAAAAAAAAAGCACTAAAGCTTAAGCAGAACAGATGATATTTGAATTTTATGCTTAATCAAATGCACTTAATTTCAAATTGCACCTGTGAAATTTTAGTTTTAGGGAAAAAAGCAGATTAAATATGTACATACAAAATAAAGTGCATAGAAATCATAGGGTCCGGCTTCCAAAATAATCGCTTGAACGAAACTGATAACATTAATAACTTTTGGATAGTATATCGCACATTTAAAATGGATAAGATTTATTTTGAAAATTAAGATCGTGATTTTGCACGTTTAAATTTTTTCTCCACCACCACACAAAATGAACTTTAATATTAAGAGTAAGACAAAATTACCTTGCACATATTCACTCGTCAAAAATGATACCTCTGATAAAAGTAAAATCACACTCAAGTAACACTTTATGAAAATAAGACAGAAAGTGAATAATCATTAGACGATGTAAGATGCATAGTTGAAATCATCATTTTCATCGGCCAGCACAGCAAATTAGTATCAATATAATATTGATTGAATGACACAGGCTACTTTCAGTGAATTTTTAATTCAATGATTTTTTAGCTATGCTGGCATATCCACGATAATAATTTATATCACTTAATTATAAACATTTTTGGCCGAACACTGGAATCTTGATTCGGTAATTTGATAGGCGAGCGACATTATCAGTATTTGTCATTATTAAAATTTATTCACACTCACCTGCCCACTGAGCTCAAAACACGGTTACAATTGAACATTTACGTTACGATTCAATTTATACATCGAACATCGAGATCACCTATTTTGTTTTCATTATTCATATTTCGCATTAACAGAAAAAAATCAATGATGAAGATACAAAAAGTATATAAAAGAGGGTTACTAATTGAACATGATTAATGAATATGATGGTTGGTTCGAAATTAAAGATATAAGTGGTATCATCACTTCAAATAACACGGATTGTTCATCACAAAATGTACATTTACATCATGTTGAAATATTCAAATGAGTTAATATTCATGTAGTCCGTAGTAATTTAATGCCAAAAACACGTATAGTTTCTATATTCAAAATCTATAGACTATTCTACAAATTATTAAAGAATATTTAACGTATTTCACCAACACAACTGATGACAGATGTAAAAAAGATAACATAATACAAATTATCAGTACGCTGTTACCAAAAATTTACAATGTTGCTAGTTACAATCATGTTTTGGAAAACAGTGTTGCAAAGCTTTTTATTTTCAAGTTGGTTGGTAATACATGGGTAATACTATGTAAAAACTTGACATTTTTTTTCATAATTCATGAAAATTACGAATAAAACAAAATTTACCAAGTAGAAAGTCCAGTGAAAGAACAGAAATGAACAAACTAACGACCAACTGATGAGTAACAGCTATCGACTAGAACGGCCGTTGACATTTTTGTTGTGTTTTTTTGTTCATTTTTATATCTTTACTTCTACAATTTTTTATGTTGTTTTTATTTCTCAATTCTCGTAGAATCAACACTCCATAACAATTGCTCAGCTCATTTTCTGAAGTTTGAATTAAGCTTCAAAACTGTTTCAAAAGTACAAAATAGTAATCAAAATCATCTTAGAACAACCTTTCTGTACGTTCTGCAAAGCATCTTTCAAGTTTTCCAATTGCACTGCTTGTGTGAATAGTTTGAATGTAATTTATTCCATAGATAAATAATATACTGACGATTTATTCCCTACTAACACTGTAAGGTAAGAACATAAAGATTACTTGAAAGTGCTTGCCCTCAACCTCTTGAAATCGTGTTCACCCTTTTGTATTTCATGGTAGGCGTACAACCTGTTACTCTACGTTAAATACAATTATTTTTGAACTACTATTTAACAAGATTTATCTTCAATTTGATTCTTAATTCTTGAAAATTTTTCATGTTATCAATTTTGTTTACCAATAGATTTCAGGCTCTGAAATGGAATGCAATTCGCAAAACTTGTCTGGTGCAATGAATCGAAATCAGGGAATTGATGCCCAAGCCAACAATCCGGTGGTATAATCCTTAATTCATTAAGAGAATATATTGCAAACCCAAAATTTTTAATTATTCTTCATATATTTTAGAATGAAGATTTAAAAGCAGAAGAAGAGAAGTTGAGAGCAAAGTATCAGTTACCATCAAACTGGAGAGGGAGTGGACATTCCGTATTTTTGCAAAAGAAGTTGGCGAAAGGCGTAAGTTATTCTCTAGAGATTTTGTCAACAACCCAGAAAGTATCCATTACTGTGTAATGACGTTTGTCTTTATTTATATAGCAAAAATATTTCGATTCTGGTGATTATCAAATGGCAAAGCAAAACACTTGCAAACCTAAAATCGATAAAACTGTTCCTCAACAGCTTTTGAAATTTGGTACAGGAGAAGCTATTCCTACACCCGATACAGTTCCTGCGCGTAAAACATCTATAATTCAACCTAAATTTACACCAACAACGTAATCATACTCGTAATTTTTTTTTAAGTTGCATTTTAATTTTTATATTAAGTTTATAACAACGTAACCAATGTGAAAATCTTTTGATATGGCATAAAATCAAAATGTGATCCGAGTCATTACTGCAGTTTCCATTTTAAAATGTTAACTTGGATCATAATTTGAAGATTTTCAACGAGTACTATTGATTCATTGAAAATGCGTGATACAAATTTAAACCCATTGTACATCGATTTAATTTCAATTTCGGGCCTCAAAAATGTGTTTATTTGCTGTTGAGAAGTTCTATTTTTTTGTACGTAGCACATCTTTTCGTTTTATAATATCATGTGTTGCCTACCACGATTTATTTGCTTTTTTCGGTTTTCAAACCGTACACTGTGGATCGTTTTATTTTCACACTTCATAGTAATTAATCTAAACATGAAGAATTTTTCAGTGAATTGTTTTCCAATGTAGCACAATTGCTTCGTATTCAATTTCAAAATCTTTGTGAGGATAATTGTATGTATGCTCACTTGTTTATAATCATCCGCCTGAATTGTCACTGATCGATTTTAAAATTCCTTCCATGAAAATGAAGTAAAGATGAACATTATCGGAAATATGTATAAGAATATGTATTGCCCTGAAGAGAAAGTTTTTTGACTTTTTCCACTGGTTGGTAACTCAAAATGTACTGATTTATATTTACCTATTTTCTCAATTTGCAGTAATTTGATGTTAAATTCTGAAAAGATAATTTTGTATATTCGGTTAAGTAATAAAAAAATTATTGTTCGTTCTAATAATTTCATTATTTTCTTTTCTTTGTCACTTATTTAATAAGTTGTGTCAGTTTCACAATGATTATGATTCTCATTTTTCGATCGCTAGCTGTTTGTAAATAGTAATTCTACAATATTGAAGGTATTGAATTGTTGATGGATAGAAAATAATCAGAACAATTACGATTAGAAGTTCAGAATCGAAATAGCATTTTAGTTTCGTAGTAAATGCATTAGGTAATTATGTCCTTGAACCGGTGTATGGTTGATATCACCTCGAATCAGCGAACTTCTGACTACGATAAGTTAATAGGTACTTGTACTTGGACAAAGTACTTCTTGTTCGTTGCTTCGAAATTAGTCCGCGGTAAAAAGTGAAAGGTTTTATTATTTTGTTTCATCTGTAGAGTTATACTTTCTGGAAGGTCAACTTTCATCGAAAAAAGGTATCCTTTTTTGCTTCAAATTTGAACAAATTTTTTCTCTTGTTGGTCTTGTTTTTTTTTTCTTCATCGTAAATTAGAATGATGAACGAGTAGTATGCAGGGGTGCGGCCCGGGACCCGGCCCAGGACCCGGGCCCCGAAAAGCCCCGATC
>FIZR01017029.1:0-18919 GCA_900060175.1 Ferrisia virgata
AATAAAGACAATAGGGTAAAAATTTTTACAAACACGAGTAAAACGTGCAGAAAACAGATCATAAAACACAAAAAATGCTAAAAAATGGATCAACATTGACCTTTACCATGAAAAAAATTTCTGAAAATAGGGTATAAAATTTACTTTGATAGGTGAAAAAGGCAGAAAATTGATTGAAAACCCAGAAAAAATATTGAAAATTGAGCGAAAATTGACCTAAATTATGAAAAAACTAGTTAAAAGTTATCAAAAATTCGGTAAAAATTTGATAAAAATGGGTGAAGAGTGCAAAAAAATTGATCTAAAATCATGAAAAATTGTTTAAAAAATCGTTGAAAATCATCGAAAATTGGATATAAAATTGACTTTGATAAGTAAAAAGTGCAGAAAATAGGGTATAAAATTGACTTTGATAGGTGAAAAAGGCAGAAAATTGATTAAAAAACACGAAAAAAATTGAAAATTGAGAGAAAATTTTTCCAAAATTATGAAAAAAACAGTTGAAAGTCATCAAAAATTTGGTAAAATTTTGATAAAAATGGGTAAATGGCGCGAAAATTGATCCAAAATCATGAAAAATTTTTAAAAATAATGGGTAAAAATTAACCAATAATATGAAAAAAATTCTTGAACAAAAATTGAAAATTATGCGAAAATTTGAAAAAAAATTCGGTAAAAACTGCAAAAAATGACGTTAGCGCTGAAAAAATCGAAATAAGAGAATTTTATTCTCGATTTCTATGTAAATTTTGATATTTTAAATTGAAAAGGGCGAGGTAAAGGTCAAGTAGGAAACCCCAAATTTTTGCCACGTTCACTTGGCGTCATTTTGCAATTTTTTTCCGTACCCCTTCCAACTTTAAAAAAAAAACAAACTTAAAACGTTCTAGCTGACACTAGGGCATTTCAACGTTGATTTTTTTTAATAGTGGGGAGAGGAGAGTGAAAAAAAAGTTGCGATATTAGGTCAAATAAACGTGGTAAAAATTTGGGGTCTCTTACTTGACTTTTAAATCCCTCCAGAATAGATTTTTTTTTAATAATTTTTTTGTCCCCTATAAATATATTACAGAGGGCCACATTAGCCTCAAAGGGTCTAGCCCACTTTGTATGGTGAATCAGCCCTGAGTACGGATTTTGAATTTTTTTTTTGGCCGAAGTTAATTCTTCTGGCCTACAATCTTCGTGAAAAAATTTTTAGCTCTCCAAAGTAATTTTAGACCCCTTTAAGGGGGGGGGACATCGTTTTTGGTTCAAAATTTTTATTTCTTGAAATTTTCCACCGAATTTTCTCAAACTTTCTGAGATTTAAGACTCTACCCAAGGGCTATCTATCTATGGAAATTTTTTGAAAAAATTTTGAGCTTTTTTTCAAGGTTAAATTCACATTTTTTAAGATTTTTTACGGCCATTTCGGTAACTTGACCATTTTCATTAACGAAAATTCCAAAAGAAAAAGCTAATCATAGACTTATGTATGGTTAATTTTCAACTTTTAGCATGACTATGTTGAAACCGAAAATCACGAAAAATTAATGAATTTCAATGAAAACTGGACGAAGGGTGTAAAATTACGTATTTAGTAACACGTTCCTGTCTAAGGGCGAAAAAGTGGTATAAAATTCAGTTTTTCGCATTTTTAAAGGTCTTACATTCGTGTAAAAAATTCTGAAAAAAATATATGTTGTATATCTGGAACTAGGTACATAACATACATTTTTTTTCATTACTGCACCTCTGAAAGAAGTAACCAAAATGGTCGTTAGAAATTTTAAAGTGCCCATTTGACCTTGAAAAAACGCTCAAAAATTTTTCAAAAAATTTCCATACATAGTCCCAGTTAGTGCCTTACATTTCTACAAGTTTGAGAAAATTCGGTTGAAAACTTCTAGAAATAAAAATTTCGAACGAAAATCGATATTCCACCAACCTGGAATGGGTTAGGGTTACTTTAGTGAGCTAAAAATTTTTTCACAACAACTTTAGGCCATAAGGACCAACTCCCGTCAAAAAAATTCAAAATCCGTGCTCAGGACCGATTCACCATACAAAATGGGCGAGACCTTTTCTTGAATTGTTTTTTACGTTTCAAAGGCGTACAAGATCATGTTTAAAAATTAAAATACGTTGGTATAAATTTTGAAATTTTAAACCCAAGTACCAAGTCCAGGATGTTACTTTTTACAACGTTTTATTTGACGTCATTTCACAACTTTTTTTCCAATACTTTCTCCTAAGTTTTGAAAAAAAAAAAATGAAGTTGTAAGGCCTTAGCAGACAGATTTCTCGTATCAAAATATGGAAAATGAACCAAAAAAAAAAAATATTTATGATCCTTTAATACCAATACAAAACTCTTTCGAACCTTTTTTCTGCATCTTTAAATTTAGCACGGTAGCTCATTTGGTGCAAGGGATGTGGCAAAGAACCATAAACCAATATTGTAAATGATAAAAACCTCCCAAAAATATGTGTATTTTTTTTAGGCATTAAAAAAGTTCCAAGAAGCAGCTAACACGAAGGACACCTACCAAATTATTATTTTTTAATCCACGTACAAAACTTTGATTCTAATTTCAAAACGTTTTGCTGTCACAAAATCAAAATTTTGTTTCTCCCATAAAAATTTGTGGGGAGGGGGGGGTTGATTTTTAAAATCTTTATCGATCGTTTAAAAAATGAACAACTTGACGATTTACACAATTTTAACTGTATTTGTATTCACGTAAAATTTTATCATTACTCAAATTCTAGTTCAAGCATTTAGAAAAATGTTCAGTTTTCCACGTTTTCAGAATTTTACCTTTCTTTTTCTTTTTCTTTTTTTTTTCTACCTACAGAAATTGTATACTTACGTATATACTTCATTGTAGCATTACTGTGCCGCCAAAATTTATGGATAGCGAAATTAAAAACAAAATTTCCCTTTCGAACCATCCAGTTTACGATCGTTCATTTGATGTATTTAATGGTTTCGTTTGTACTTGATAGTTTGGTAGTTATCATTATTGATGTCACTAAACATGGTACGTAAAACCATTTATTTTTTAAATTACTTACAAAATGAGTTCGAGATATTACGTGGTGTTGTAACTTTTTTTTCTCAAACATTTTCATCTACGTACTTGAATGAAGCATTCGGTACCAGTTTCATTCATTCAAGTTGTTCAACACCCAATAGCTGGCTGAAGGTGGTGTTTCTTGCGTTTGTAACAGCGAATATGAAAAAATTGATTTTTTTCGTGACTTATGTATCAGTGAAAGTACTCGTATACGAAGCTCAGGCATCGAATGTAATTGGCCTGAAACAATGTAGCTTGGATAATATAGAACGTTCTGACATTACCGGTGACAAGAACGCTTCAGCTAAAATGAGAGATCGATTTTTAAGCGAACATGAAGCTGGTGGTATGTACCTAAGATTTTTTCCTAAAAACTGGTAGGATTTTTAATTCGTTTCTCTCATTTTAAACCCACTCTTTTTTAGGATCAGACTATCTGAAAATAGACGGGACTCGTATAAAATACATGAAAGATGAATATATCGAAAGTATTTGTCGATGTTTCGCCCAAGTGTACTACACTCGGCAAACAAAATCTCAAGAAAAATATCCGATCGTAAATGATAAAACTCCGGTCACCGTATCGAAGAATTATTGGTACTGCAAATCGCAGCATTGGGCCAAATTGATGGGCTATTCTTGCGTCGGTTTGCCTGTCATAAAATGTTCCATCGAAGAGAAATTTTTCTACTTGGTAGAATCGGGTAAATCCTATTTTGCCAGAGGACTTCGTAATATATTCCTGTTTGAAATGAACGATGCTGATATTCCAGAATCAAGGAAAGTAGAAGATGGTCGCGGGGTAGCATTTGAAAGCCCTGACGGCGATTTTAAGCTTTTCGCTTCGGCGGTGAATTTGAAACAATTTCTTTAGGTATTTTGAACGTACATTTATATGTTCAAATATATTTGTTAAAGAACGAATTTTTACATTAAATGCAATTCGATTCTGATTCTATCGCGTTTGTTGTACATATTTTCTGGTAATTTTGGATGATCGAGTGAAGCGATGGAGCCGAAATTACCTCAAGTTAAGATATAGGTATTGGGTACTTAAATAACTCAAATTTGGTTCTTCTTGTGGCGCTCTCCTGCTTGTAAAAAAATACTCCTTTGTAGATTGCAAACAGAGTCAGTGGCATTGTTTAATCTTCAATGCAGCGAGTAAAAAGCAGGCAGGACCAACCGTTCCCTCGCTTGAGCAAAAACTACGAATTCTTGGATCCTTAACATTCGAAAATTTTCAAAATTTCCCCCCCTCGCTTCGCTCAGGCTTTATATTTTTTAATTTTCAGCGACCATTTTCCCCCCCCCCCCCCCCCCCGATGAATGTAATGACGCCTATGTTGTATGGCATTAATTTTTAGTCCGATTTTCTGTGTCATATTGTCGATGAAAACCACCATGTGATTACCGATACCGACTATTAACCTATGGCGAATCGGAGTCGAGGCGAATATGAACGGAATCTGTTTTGGGGTCCTAGAAGACCATTGAAACCATTTTTGGCCATGTCAAATATATATATTCCTATTTATTTTTAAATCAATAGCACAGTATCGGACAAATTTGGACAGTAGACTTGGATTGGTGGTGGATTCGATGTTTTTGAGTGGGGATGCCCTTCGGCCAAAATTCAATTATCTTCAAATTTCGGGGGGGGGGGTGCAGAGGCGCTAAAATGAAAAAATTGTTTGTTTTTTACACCAATCGATAGAAAATCAAAAATTGTATTACGTATCCAAAAATCAATCTCCCACGTCAATTAGGAGGGGAGAAATTAGGTGTTTTGACCTAATTTGACCTTGAAAAAATGCTGTTCCCGCATATATCTCACCTTCAAATTGAGTTGGGGGTTGAAATTTGATACCTATGTGCATTTATTAGAAGTGTTAGTATTACCTTTTGGCGATTTTAACTCTTCAGCCCCATTGCACCCCCTCATAGCGCCGGAAAAGTCATTTTTTTCTGTTGGGTTTTCTTATTTCCCAAGTTGGTGGCACGCAGAACTCGCCTCCAAATTGAGCTACGAAGTTGAAATTTTGTAAGTAGATTATTTATGAGTTTTGGACGTGCGTTTCGGAGATTTTAACTTTTCAGCCTTATGGCACTCCCTTCACAGCCCAAAAAAATTTCTTTTTTTCTTTAGTCGGTTTTTCTTATTTTTTTGAGTTTTTTCTTCGCATAGATTCCCCTCCGAATTGACTCAGGAAGTTGAAATTTTCACGGTTCAAAGAAAGATGGAGGGGAGAGGGGGTGGAAAATTGCCTTAGAAAATCTAAAATAAATGAAATGTGTTTCTTGCGATGAAATTTTTTTCAAAAAAATTTTCTCGGGAGGACAAAATTTAAATATTGCGTCTAATTGTTTAAAATTTAAATCTTTTATTCATTTAGGGGAGTGAGGGGAGGGGATTTCCTCAAAATAAAAATTTTTCGTAGATTTTTTGGAAAAATTTTTAATTTTGCAAGTTTAGAAAATCGAGTTAGGGAGCCGAAATTTTTACCACATCCTTTTAAGGTCATTTTACAATTATTGCGGCACCATCGTTTGCAAATTTCGGAAAAAAATAAAATTCGGCCCATCCTAGTACCTGCTTTTGATCCTTATCCTAGCGCATTAGAATTTAATTTTATCGGCGTTTCATTAGTTTTTGGTTCTTTTAAACAAAGGCTCATGATCAACTGTTCATCCATATGCTCGTTTCTTCATTATCCCATCATCAAAGCCAAGTGGAAGCCCAAATTTGTAGGCCTTCCATTTGTAGTGCATTTACGATTGTTATGCAAAAATGAAAAATTCAAACTTTAAATTCATGTTCCTTTTTCTCAGTCGTCGCAATGTTGAAAACGTTGAAATTTATGACGAAAAAAAAAAATGTTTTTCGTGTTGTATGTTACTGTGCGAATTTAACGACAATGCCACGATGATTTTAATTTCTTTTTTTCAAATATTCAATTTGTTTCATGTGACTATGCGAGTTTAATGACAATGCCACGAAATTTACCTGATGATTAATTTTTTTTTTTTTTTTTCAAATATCCAATTTACTGTAACTTTATTGATCTCATTCGTACGTTATTCGTGCCAAAAAAAAAAAAAAAAAAGAACATGTTAAACCATCTGTTTGTCGTTCTTTTAGTAAAAAAAAAATGAGTTGGAGATATGTTGATTCTTTGAAACTCGACTACTCACCGTATTTAGTGATATTATTATTCGATTAGAGAAAACCCATAGAGTTACACATTCTAGTTGCTAAAAAATATTGCTATATTGTGAAAATGAGAGAATCACTTCTCATAGTTTTTTCTATACTATTTAAAGTTTATCAGTCTAACGCTTCGAATATAATAGGCCCTAAACAGTGTAATTTAGATAACGTACAACGTCCAGATCTTTCAGCCGATTGGAGAGCGACCATCAAAATGAAAAATAAATTTTTCAGCGAGCACGGAATCGGTGGTATGTTGGATTGAAAAAAAATCACGTTCTTTTTAATTTATTTAATGTCAAATGTGGGGCTTGAATTTTAATTTTTTTTTTTCATAGTATTGAACTACCTAAAACTGGACTGGGCTAATATGGCGTCATTGAAAAACGAATATATCGAAGATATTTGTCGATGTTTTGCCCAAGTTTATTTTTCTAAACAAATTCGTTATCGTGAAGAATATGCGGCCATAAATGATCGTACTGCGGTTACTGTAAAAAAAAATTATTGGTATTGTAAATCGCATTTTTATACAAAATTATTTACGCCCAATAATTCATGCTTAAATTTACCCGTTGTCAAGTGTTCGATTATAGGAAAATCATTCTATTTGGTGGAATCGATGAAATTTTATTTCACTAGAAGACTTCGTAATATTTATCTGTTCGAAATTGAAGATTACGACGTTAAGAAAAATAGAAAATTAAAAGACGGCACTGGGATTGTGTTTAAGAACCGTGACGGGTATTTTAATTTTTTCGCTCCGGCCGTGAACTTGGAGCAATTTTATCGATTTTAAACAAGCTTAGAAGTATTGAGTTAGATTTTGTGTTGGTATTTAAAATACCTGCAGTGTAGTGAGAACAACTTTTATGTACCTGGTTTGTATTTAATCGTATGGCGAAGAAAATTATACGAGAAATAGGTATTCGATTTTTGGGCTTGATTTGAAAATACTCTTTAAGTTTGTAAACTTTAACCGAATTTATTTTTCATTAATATTGTATTGATCAAGAATCATGAAAAACGGGGTGAAGAATGGCCTAAATTATGAAAAAAATTGTTGAAAATCATCGAAAATTGGGTAAAAATTTAATAATAAAAAAAATGGCAAAAAAGCGTAAAAAATCGATTAAAAATCATGAAAAAATGTTGAAAAATGGATGAAAATTTCAAAAAAACACTCGTTAGTTTAGATATTTCAACATAAAATCAATAACCGAGTTTCAGCTTATTAAATTAACTATTACATTTCTCGTCACTTCTTTTTCCCCTTTTATTTTTTTTTTACCTAGTAAAATAAATATTATATAAGACATGTTTACATAAAATCCAAAAATCGTTCTATTATCGAAAATAGGAAATTAAAAACTATTACTTGGCAAAATAAAAAAAAATTCAACCCTATTTCCGTGAAATATTATAATTATGTTAATTAAAATAAACATCCCTTCGCGCTCATCAGGGGAGGAGGGGTGTTCAAAGGGGCTTAAGAATCAACCCACCAAAAGGCACATCTAAGACTTATACTGAAACAGTGTACCAAATTTCAACAGCATAGATCAAGTTTGAAGGGAGTTATGCGAGGAACAAACTCATAAAATAATGAAAACCGACCAGAAAACTACAGTTTGGGGGTTGTGAGGGGATGCAATAAGGCTGAAAAGTCAAAACCTCCAAGAGGCACGTATAGGACCTCGGCTAAATCCATATACCAAATTTCAATTTCCTAGCTCAATTTGGAGGGGAGTTATGAGAGGAGCAAACTTAAGAAAAGAGTGAAACCGACACAAAACTACATTTTTGGGGCTGTAGAAGAAGAGGTGTGCAATCTGGCTGAAAAGTCGAGACTCCCAAATGGAACACTAAATCTGCATACCAAATTTCAACTCCCCTGCCCAACTTAGAGGGAGGAGGATATGCGAGAAACAAACTTAAAAAATGAGAAAAAGCTACCAAAAACCTAAATGTTTAGGGCTTCAAAGGGATGCAATGAAGCTAAAAAGTTGACACCCCCAAAAGACACATCTAAGACCTATGCTAAATTTACGTACCAGATTTCAAATTTCTTGCTCAATTTGAAGGGGAGATAAGGGAGGAACAATCGTTTTCCAATAACAGAATAGGGGAAACCCTCATATCTCCTCTTCCAATTGACCTAGGAGGCTGATTTTTGGATATGTTATGCAAATTTGAATTATCCATCGATTGGTTTGAAAAGAAACTATGTTTGTAATTTTAGCACCTTAGTACCCCT
The DNA here is from genome assembly GCA_900060175.1 of Ferrisia virgata. Classification (NCBI taxonomy): domain Eukaryota; kingdom Metazoa; phylum Arthropoda; class Insecta; order Hemiptera; family Pseudococcidae; genus Ferrisia; species Ferrisia virgata. The sequence goes on from FIZR01017029.1 coordinate 8,531, forward strand.
TCCCCAAATTTAGACGCAACTGAATTTCAACTCGAGGTCATTCCTACTCCTAAATATCAAATGACCCGCCAATCGAAGCCTATTCTCATGATCGATTTCGGTCAGTATCGAGCTGAGCGAATAATTTTTCAACTTTCAGGGGAAAAAAGTAATAAAAATACTTCAGAGCAAAGAGTAATCTTCGAAAGAATGTGTTTCTATGTTTTAAATGTAATTCATACAATTTTTTCTCTTCCTTTTTTTTTATTTAATACTTGTCACTTGGAGATTTTTCTTCTGCATATTTTGTGATCTTAAAATCAATTCAGGGTCAAGCACAACCGTTGACGGGACAATTAATGACGACATTTCAACTCAAAATCATAAAATCAATCTGAGTTCAAGATCAACTGTTGAAGGGTCAACTTTATTTTTCCTTAATATTTCAACTTAAAATCATGAAGTTAATCCAGAGTCAAGTTCAACTGTTTATGGGTCAATTTCAAACATCTTTAATTTTCCTCAATATTTCATCTTAAAATCATAAAATCAATCCTTCATAAAATAAGTCCATTGATGTCATTGCAGGCCATAAAAATCTGTCCATTGAAATCTATCTAATGGTGGCGTCACACTGTTGATGGTACTTTATAACCTCCAAATTCTTCTCAATTTTTCAACATAAAATCATAAAATCAATCCTTCATAAAATAAGTCCATTATTGTCATTCCAGGCCTTAAAAATCTGTCCACTGAGGTCAGTCCAATGATGACGTCACACCGTTGACGGTACCCTGTAACCTCCAATTATTCTCAACATTTCAACTCAAAATGATAAAATCAATCCTTCATAAAATAAGTCCATTGATGTCATTCCAGGCCTTAAAAATCTGTCCACTGAGGTCAGGCCAATGATGACGTCACACTGTTGACGGTACCCTGTAACCTCCAATTATTCTCAACATTTCAACTCAAAATGATAAAATCAATCCTTCATAAAATAAGTCCACTGATGTCACATTTCTAATTATCCTGAACATTTCCACTTGAAATCTTAAAATTATTCCAGAGTCAAGGTGAACTGTTGGCGGGTCAACATATGACAACATTTTAACTGAAAATCATGAAATCGATTTAAGGTCAAGGTACACTGTTTTGACGTGTCAACTTCAAACATCTCTAATTTTCCTAAATATTTCAACGTAAAATCATAAAATCAATCCTTCGCAAAATAAGTCCACTTTCGTCATTCCAGGCCGTGAAAATCAGCCCACTGATGCCAATTCAAATGATAACGTCTCACTTTTGACGGTCGACTAATGTCATCTAATAATGGCGGTCAATAGTTGACGAATTTTCTAGAATGTGGTATTACACGTGTTTCGATGCTAAAAATACCAATTTTCAGAATCATTTTTCATCCCTAGTTTTTGAAATTGTTGTAAAAATCTGAAACAGCGTTTCTAGCGTTGAATTTTAACACTAAATTCCCATTTTCAACCCTAAAATATTGTATTTTTAAAGATGAAATTTCAATCTTTGAAATTAATTGGGAAATTTCATGTAAAAATTAATCAAAAAAAGTCATTTTTTGACAGTTCGAGTCCCTTTCCCCCTTAAGACATATCTGTGTAAAAATTGAAAAGTTTTTCTTTTAAAGTTTCTTAGTTTTTCAGGGAACCAGAAAAAGTTAAAATTCTTTTCCGGTTTTTTGAATAACTAAACGTGAAAAATTCGAATGAATTAATCGCGTTCTTCTTCCAATCACACGTGTTCAATTTCAATGTACGTATTGTCATCTTAACGAGTCGAAATTTCCAATTTTTCATTTGATTGCGCGGAATTTCGCGCTAGTGTTGTAGGTGGAAATTCGTCAACTTGAAATTCTTTTGTTTCTTAATGATTCGCAATCGTTAAGAATTTCTAAACACCTTACTTTGTTCCGTTCAAAAGATCTCTTCGTTTCGATGATGAATGCATTTAGAAGGTTTCGTTGCTCGAACGAAGTCGAAGCGTATTAAAGCTTAAAAAACTTACAACAACATTTGTAATACGTTAAAAAAGTTGTCGAAACGTTCGTGTCTTCTCTCGTTCTGATGACGTTCATAATCAAGGTTTGTGCATTGATGTTGATTGAATTTCATCGTCAATTGGATTGCGCCAATGTGATAGGCCCTGGGAAGTGTATTTTGGATAATATAAAACGTCAAAATCCAGACAAGCCAACAGAATTAAGAGACCAATACGCGTACGAACATGGAATCGGTAGTATGTAGAGATCTTTAGATACAACTTGCTTCACGAAAATATTTTAATCAATTTTCCAATCGTATAGATTTTCTATTTTATCAATTCGAAAATGTTATTCTAGTGCTGAACTTTGTAAAATTGGACTGGGCGATGATATCGTCATTAAAATACGATTACATGGCAGACATTTGTCGATGTTTTGCCAAGGCTTATTATAACACAAACGAAGCATCGCCAGCAATGAAAACGGAATCGACTGCTGGTAATACTGAAGAAACGCCATCCACGTCCGAAGGGAAAGCGTCTCCAGCAAAACGAAAATCCTTTTCACTTAAACGAATGTCAAATATATTTAAACGGAAAACGTCTTCAGATAAAATAGAAGCGTATTCGGCGAATGCAGCTTCTTCAGATGGAAATCCAACTCCCGTTATTAGCGATAATGAATTAGTCTGGATAGCAACCGATCATTGGTACTGTAAAGTACAGTTTTACTCGAAATGGTTCAATAAATGTTTTGCTTTACCGTTGATGAAGTGCTGGTTCAGTCATGATAAGGTATTTTACTTGGCCGAATCTGTGAAATGTTACTTTACCAGAAGGCTTCGCGATATTTTTCTTTTCGAATTGGACGACGACGCTTCCAAAAATATCAAAAATAAAAACGATAACTTTATAATCGATTATCCAGCCGGTGATTTCAAACTTTTCGCTCCCGAGGTGGATCTGAAACAGTTCCATTTATTTTAAAATCTGACATTAATTTTTCTAGGTACCTTTATCTATATTAATTTTTAAGCGTTTAAAATATCGAATTTGATCTTACCTATTGAATGTATAGTTTCTCAAAAATTTTCATCGTTTTATTAGATTCGAGTTTGGTAAGATAAATTTATTATTTTTTTTTTTTTTTGATTGATTTTTGAATTACCAAATAATAAAACTTGTTAAAAGAAGCGATTGAATTTGTGGTTGAATCCTCCAGAAGCATACCTAGTACTCCTATGTATTAAATCTAAATCTACGTATCACATATCCATGTTACCCTGTCCCCTTCCCTCATTCCATCACAAATGATTGTAAGAGATAAAAGGAATTGAATTTGTTAAAGGTTAAAAAGGGCGTTTTGGTTGGTTGCAATTTCTTCTGCATGTTCTATTTGACCTCATTGATTTTCAGTTTATGAGGCCGGAAGATGTTGTGATTTCCAACTGTATCCACTGAGATGGGCCTAATTTTACTTTTGTTTAGAAATCTGTCGAGGAAGGAATCCTGTAACTCAATTTTTCAAACTAGCAAAACTCATTTAAAGTTCAAAAATTTTCAAAAAATCGAATAAAAACCAAAAATGAAATTACTATACACATTGGAACCCAAACTGATCATTAACTAGAAATTTACATCATTATCTCTCATTTCTGGGGCATTTAAAAAATATCTTTTTTTTTTCGTTTACTCACGATTTTTTGATAAAACCACGAAGGAAATTTTATCTTGAAAAACTAAATTTAGTACATCACTTTTAAATGATTTAGCGCAATATTTCAATTTTATCACCCACAAACCATTTTTCAGGGGTACTCAAAAATTATCAAAATTATCATTTTTATCATCTTTCCAGATAAATTTGTAAAAAATTGATGAAATGCACATTCGATTAAATTTACATTGAAAGGGATATATTTCATCTATTTCACACTTTCAAAGGCAATTTTCGATTTTTTCCTCCTTTTTTGAGCTGTTTACAAAGTGACAAAAACATATTTTAAATGGATGAAGCTAAGCGAACTGGGACTATTTTATTAAGGATTTACTGGAAAAAAAAATTTTCAATGATGTAAAAAAATTCTTGAAAAAACTCGAAAAATCTATTCTTTAAGCACCCTTGAAAAATCGTCTATGGGAGATAAAATTGACATATTGCCCAAAATATCTGAAATTGATGTCCTTAATCCATTTCAGAGGGCGTTTCTCACAAAAAATTTCCTTCGTGATTTTTCAGAAAATCATGAAAAAAACGCAAAAATAAGTGGCATTTTATCAAACCCTCTGTAATGAGGAGTAATTATGAAAACTTCGTGTAAACGATCATTTTGGATTTAAATGTAGGTGAATTGGAAAATTTTATTGTATACTTTTAACGAAATTTGGTAATTTTGTTCTTATGTTAGGGACAATTTTTCCACACTCACCTTCAAATTCAACCAGAGTCAATGTCAACTAATTTTTCTCAACATTATCCAAGTCCTATGCTAAATTTACGTACCAATTTTCAACATTCTAGCTCAATTTAAAGGGCAGATGAGGGACGAACAACCGTTTTTCGAGGACAGAATAGGGGGAAACCCTCATATCTCCCCTCCTAATTGACATAGGAGGCTGATTTTTGGATATGCTGTGCAAATTTAAATTACCCATCGATTGGTTCGAAAAAAAAAACAATTTTTGCAGTTCGCAGCATCTCCTTTGCCAAATTTGGGTGCGACTAAATTTTAACTCAAGGTCATCCCTACTCCTAAATATCAAATGACCCGCCAGTCGAAGGGTATTCCCACAATCAATTTCGGTCAGTATTATTGAGCTGAGCGAATAATTTTTCAACTTTCAGGGAAAAATAGTAAAAAAAAAAATACTTGAAGCAAATAGTAATGTTTGAAAGAATGTGTTTTTTCATGTTTTAAATGTAATGCGTACAATTTTTTTTTCTTCTTTTTTTTTTATTTAATACTTGTCACTTGGAAGTTTTTCTTCTGTATATTTTGTAAAATTAGGTTCGATTTGCAATCTTAAAATCAATTCAGGGTCAAGCTCAACCGTTGACGGAACAATTAATGACGAATTTTCAACTCGAAATCATAAAATTAATCTGAGGTCATGGTCAACTGTTGATGGGTCAGCTTTAATTTTCCTTAATATTTAAACTTAGAATCATGAAGTTAATCCAGAGTCAAGGTCAACTATTTATGGGTCAACTTTAAACATCTTTAATTTTCCTCTCAAAATTTCAACTTAAAATCTTAAAATCAATCCTTCACAAAATAAGTCCACTGATGTCATTCCAGACCATCAAAAACCATCTACGGATATCAGTTCGATGATAACGTCACACTGTTGACAGTCCAACAATGTCTTCTAATGATAATGGTTAATTGGTGACAATTTTTCCAGTATGCGCTATTAAACATTTTTCGATGTTAATAATTCCAGTGTTTGGAAAAAAATTTTTATTACACTAAATACAAGGATATGATGTTTAGATTCACTTTTGAGAAAATCAGGCCAATTTTTAATCAACAAGCCTTCAGCTTTGCATTATTTATCGTTACCTGAACAATATGCGTATCAATTACCATTTTACGTTGTCGGTGGAAAATTTACGTAATCAATTATCAATTAATACCTCGCATTAATTACGTCATTCTTTTAACGAGTTGAAATTTATTGCGAAAAAAATTTCGCATCTTTTACACTTCATCTTCGGTAAATTATTTCTTTTTATGAAATTTCGTATGTAGGTACTCTTGGTTTTAATTTTCTAAAGACCCGACTTACCTAGGTTTTCAAAATTCGTATAAGTTTGTTTCTTAATTTCACTTGATCGTTATTTACTTTACAGAATGTGCAAACCAGAGATCCTTACATTGCAATGATTAATTTATTACTATTCGCCAGATGGTTTGCTGACTAAATAATTATTATTTTGTTTTTCGAAACACATTTATGCAAACTGAAAAACTTCGAGATCCAACTGAAGACAATATCGCATATTTATAAAGTGTTATATCTTGTATAAGGGTGCGAATGTCATCAGCTAGGTGCTAGAGGTGAGTCGATCAATAGGTGCAAATACGTTCTTATCGCGATTATGAATACGAGAAAATTCATCAGGTAATAGGTACATACCTATATGCTAATCTTGCAGCCAAAACGGTATATTCTATCCAATTAATTGTAGTCAACATGCTTTACTCTGATAATCATACCTTCCCATAGTTACTGTAGATACATTCTTTGTAATTATCATAATTTACTGTATTTATGGTATTTTCTCTGTAATTACAGTACACGATAGTAATTACGACACATTCTCTGCAATAACCGCAATTTACAGTGATTATGACACATACTCTGTAATTACCGTAATTTACCGTAATTGTAGTACTTTCTCTGTACTTACCACACATGATGGTAATTATGACACATTCTCTGCAATAACCTTAATTTACCATTATTACAGTGCTTGCTCTGTAATCACCATTAATGACAATAATTGTGGGACATTCTCTGCAATAACAGCAACTTACAATTAATATGGTCTTACTCTGTAATTACCATAAAATACCGTAATTATGGTACTTTTTCTGTAAATACCATATATGACGATAATTATGGAACGTTCTTTGCGAATATCGTAATTTACAGTAATTACCGGATATAATCTGTAATGACTAAAGTGTATCATAATCACAGTACTTCGTCTGTAAGTACCATACATGATGGTAGTTCTTTGCAATAACCAAAATTTACAGTGATTATGATACATAGAAATACTCCTTAATTACCACACATGACAGTAACTATGGCTAATTTTCTGCAATGACAGTAGTTATGGTACATGCTTTGCCGTTATTGTAATTATAGTAATAATGGTACATAATCCTTAGGTAGGTGCTATAATTTACCATCATTGTGATACTATCTCCTTAATTACCATGCTTGATAATGATTACAATTCGTTCTCTGCAATGGATGTAATTTACAATAATTATAATACATTCTTTATCATTACCATAATTAGAAATAATTCTGATACATTCTCTGCAATTACTGTAATTCACAGTAATGATGGTACTCATTATGTTAATATAATAAAGTGCAGTACTGCCCCTATACTTATTGTATTTGATGGTAGTCATGATTCATTTTCCGCGATGAGCGTAATTTATAGTAATTACTGCAAATTCTCTATAATTACCGTAATTTACTGTACTTGCGGTAACTTCTCCATAACTTTACTACACATAGTGGTAATTATAGCATATTTTACTGACAAAAATTCACAAGAATTACGGTATATTGTCTGTAATTACCATAATTTACAGTAATTACGGTTCACACTATGTTACTAGAATAATTTATGTAATTACAGTACTGGTTCTGTATTTATTGTGTTTCATGGTAGTCACGATTCATTATCTGCAATAAACGTAATTTGCGATAATTACAATGCATTCTTTGTCATTACCATAATTTACAGTAATTACGATAGATCCTCTGTAATTACCATAATTTACCATGGTTATGGTACTTTCTCCGTAACATTACTATGCATGATGGTAATTATGGTATATTTTCCGTTAAAGGTAATTTGCAGAAATTACTGTGTATTCTATACAGGTACTGTAATTTACTGTAATGATGGTACATATTATGTTATTTGTATAATTTACATTATTATAATACTTCCTCCATACTTACTATACTTGATGACAATTGAGGCACATTCTTTGAAATAACCGTAATTTACAGCGATTATGGTACATTCTTTACTATTATCATAATTTACAGTAATTACAGCACATTCTCTGATGTTGAGTATAGCACAATTTCTGTAATAATGATAATTTACAGTAATTACCGTAATTTACAGTAATCGCCATAATTTACTGAAAATACCGTAATTTACTGGAAATACCCAACTTTCTCAGTAATTACCGTAATTTACTGTAAATACGGTCGATTCGTTGTAATATTTATAATTCGCAGTAATTTTACTCATCTGTAAAAACTGAAACTGAAACCGAAACTATAAATTGAAAATTACATAAAAAATGAATAAAACCGAAACACCTTTTAAAGTTTTTTTGTTTTCAGTTGAAGTTGAAGTTGAGCTACTGCTATTCATCCCCTACCCCCTCACCCCACAAATTGTAACAATTTCACCAACTTGGTCATTCTTAGACCTGCGCACTGATGTAAGGACAGTCACAAATCGCCACATTTGAGCTGTAAAAATGTAAAACTGAAACTTATTCAATGGCAAGTGTTTTCTTCTCTCTTTTGCAATTATCTCTGGTAGAAATATTTTTCGTAAAGATTGTACTCTTCCTCCTTTCCTCCTTGCGGAAATAACGAAATAGTCTCTAATCAATTAATTAGACCTGAATTTATCCGCATTTATCATTGGGTAATTAAACCCCCCGAGGGTATCTTTGCCGATTTATCTAACTGGTGTATAGGTAAATTTTCCACATGCCCATCGAGCCCAGCTCGCCGATAACAAAAGGCCACCGTACAAAAGAGGAATTTAAACAAATACACGAAAATTTTATCGCAACAATGCATATTGTTGTTTTCTATATTCGTTCTCTGTTTCTCTTTATCATATTGGTGTGGGATACCTTGAAGAGGGAATTTAATTAAACCATTTCGAACCAGTAGAGTTTACAATATTGAAAAGCGTAAGTGTACTGGTTCACCTACCTATCAACTCGTAAGTAGATAGGTGAATATAATGGCTGAAGGGGGTCGATTATGACATCGTCGTATTTTGAATAGCGTATCGGTAGTGCAATTAGTTCCAGTATATGTGTACTCTGTGTCTAAGTATGTACAGTGTATGCGTATTTATTCGAGTGTTAGGAAAATAGGAGGTGAAGAACGCAGAGTTGTACAAAATTCCGAATAACGTTTGAAGAAATTTTACTCCAAGGACACGTTTGTGTTTTGTTTTGTTTTGTTTTTTTTCGATTGGGATGACCAAAAGTAAACCTAAATACCAGTTGGAAGGGCTACCAAAATTGATCGTTAACTTACCGTAATGCTATAAAGTTAAACGCGAAATTTATCGATATAATTTTCAATATGATACTGATACAAAACAATGGACAACGACGATGCACACTACACCACGAATCAAACCGCAATGTACTCGTATTATAATACGCGAGGTCCAATAGGGTACCGTATAATAATAATTTTTATACCTACACACGTTTCAGATCATCAATTCGTCTTTATAGGTATATAGGTATACGAGTAGGTAAGAGGTACCTACGTACATTTATGCTGGAATCACTTCTCGCGTTAATGCCTGGAGTTTAGCGTTAGCGTTTAAGGTATATCGGTACCTAGATAATTACTATTTATTATAGACGCGAGAGAGTTCGTACTTGGGTTTGGTATGAAATCGTGATCCGAGTATTTAACCGGTCTATCTATTGTTGTGGTAATAAAACGATATCGTGGATACCGGATAGTACGAGAGCGACGAGCTAGCATGAATTTGGCGTGTGCTTAATGCACTTAGACTTACCTATGTTGGCAATGGCTAGCCCGAGGTGGGAGATTTTTGCTTGTTATTACGTTTATACGTATACTTAGTCGTATGATACGATGCGATGACTCTAAACGTACTTAAGTACGTAATGAAATTCCCATAGAACAGTTCAAATGCAGAGGTAAACAGTGGGTGAAATTTGAAAAGCTACTTATACTCTAACAAGGTCGTAATCGATGGTTTATAGTCTACAGGTAGGTATTATGTTGATAAAATGGACAATGGAACTATTAATATTTTATGATGGACGGAATGCGAAGAGTAATTAACAAAAGCGATAAAAATTGTTCCTAGATTGATAATTTTTTATGTTTAAAAATAATCGTATGCGAATTAGGATTAAGAAGGGCAGAATAAGTCGAGGTATCGAACTCCAGATCATGGTAAAATAGAATCTTAAAATATTTTTAACCTAATACTGCCATATGCAGTTCAATGGTACCTCTTTAAACCATCCTATTTCGTATTGGTAGCACCGTACAGGCATCTAAATATGTGACAAAAGAGCAATTTCAAAATTTCGGCCCAATCATGAATTTTAGTAGCGAACTTGACAGACGAAAATTTCCCCTACAAATTTTATCACATGCGCATCTCGCCTATCTTCGTCACAGAAAGGCTAGCATACCATTCGTTTGAATTTTATAAGCCCTTTCAAGTAATTAAGAAAGGCAAATCTTTTATACGACTAAAAATGCAGCAAAAGTTGCCTACTGCAAAGCTCAACATTTAAAACTACGATTTGAGCAAATTTTTGGTGGTAAAAATTTTCTATGGGGGGGGGGGGGGGAATTGGGACAATGCAAAATTTCCTCAAATTT
>FIZR01017035.1:0-13946 GCA_900060175.1 Ferrisia virgata
AGCGAATTCATATCCGCGATTAGTTTTCCTGTAGCTGACGTAGTTTTCGAAATAATGGTCCTTTTGTGTTCAAAATGCATTTTCAATAAACGACAATATCTCGATAAGAGCGTTTAGGATCGTGAAACCAACTTTATATTCGGACTCGTGAGGTTCGAAAATCCCATCCTAGATACTTCAAACGTCAACTTTTGACGATTTTTTTTCCTTCATTTGATGTTGAATGAGGCATTTTTTGGCCAAAATTTTTTACACTCCGATAAGGCTAAAATTTTGGCTATGAGGAGATTCGAGTTCGGCGAACATAAGTATGAAAAAAAAATCGGGTAAAAAGGGCTTAGTTTTTGATATAAACGAATTTTTTGAATTTCGAAAAAAAGTGTAGAAAGAGTTGCCTATCCAGTGGTAGGTTGAAGGCGCAAAACATAAAATACATGAAAATTGCTGTACTTTTTCCGAAATTGTGGGAAAAGTCGTTAAAAATGGACATGGTTAAGGTTCTAATATCCATACACGTTAGGCAATCACTAAAAATTCATATTCCCTCTTCAAATCCTGCTATAATATACTTTAGTATCATAACCATTACCATTAATACTGTGAACTTTGGTAACTGAATTACATCGATCTGATGAACATTCATCATTCATACAATACCAATAAAAAAACCCGGTGAATTTTTTATATAAATTTACTCTCATTTTGAATGTGAATATAAACGTAGGTAAGAAAAAAAAAGACTTGAATTAAAATAAATTAACATAATATTGAAGCTTCCATTAAACTATCCGTAAAGAAGCAACCTGTAACAGCATCTTTTGCTTCGGTGCTACATGAATGCATGTAAAAAATTTACCACAAATAGAACACGAATATTTGTCTTAAAAACTAAATATGTTGCTTATAAATTATAGCTTCTCGATCGATGAATAGAAAGAATGAAAAGGAAAGAAAGTAAATAGTATAAACAAAAAGCTGAGAATCAAAGACTTGGTCGCGAGCTTTCGATTAATAATTCGTAACGGAGACTAGAAGTGTAAATTCTTTTGGTACCATATGCATAAACGCTGCTTACAAAGAACAAAAAAAATATATAAAGAACCCTTAATATCGACCTAGATGACTAGTTAATTTTATCAACTAAACTCGTAAATAGCAGCTGCATTATCTATACGGTACACAAACTCCGTAGAGAAGTATAATTTTCAATGAATTAATTATAAAATTCGACTGTATAGCGATATCTTCCATGTTCGAATGTACCTCGATCGTAAAATCTAAATACAGAAAATACTTAAAAGCGATCACATATTATGCTCACACCCATAGGCCGTAGTGTTACGTACATCATATGCTAGATAGATAAATTTCACTAAATTTTAATACAATTTAAGTTTCTTTTCTTGTTTCATAAATTAAATTATTAAACATATAAGAAAAACATACATAATAATAACATTCGTAACAACGTTGAATAACTTTCAAGTAAACAAACCATTTTTATACAAAATACATATAAAATACTTATTTATTAAGCGCTAGTAACCGACACGAATTTAAATAATAGATTCGGTGAATAGAAATGTATTTAATGAATAAAAGAGAAAAACGTAATAAAAAATGTTTTTTTCTTTCTTTTTTTTTCTTTTTTTTTTTTTTAAAGGGGGGTTTTTAAGTTACTCTTTTTCTTCGAATAATATTTTTTAATAATGAAAGTAACCTGATTATTGTTCAGTCTCTACGAGGCCTTCGTTTACGAGGTGATGAAGGTACACCGGCTGCTGGTTGACTTTCTTGAGGTAATTCGTCGCTGTCGTCTTTCGATTGTTGTTTTTTATTATTTTTTTTTCTATTCGATTTGGTAGGTGGGACTGGTGGTTGATCTTCTTCTTCGGACGAAGGTTTTGATTGTTTTTCCTCCTACAAATTAAAATCATTTATTATTAAAATGAAATATTAAGAATTATACAATATTACGAGTATAATAAATAAAAACTAGAGATTCGACAGTATCTTAAGAGCAGGCTCTGCGTTGACAAAACCACTATAAAATGCGAAACTTTTAGTTTTATGAAATGAAAATACATTTTATTTTGTAATATTGAAAATTCGAATGACGAAATTGGTGTAGAAAAAAAATTAATATAAACATTTTAATTTTGAATAAAAAAATTCATTTTATAAAATTGGAAATTTGAATAATGAAATTTGTGTATTGTAAAAAAAAAAAAAAAAACAAGCATCGCCTTTTTCAGCCTGATTTTCGTGACATATTACAATCATGAGATTGCGATGTTTTTTTCCTAATCAGCGTTGAGAGTAGGAAGGGTTCAGTGGGATTAAAAAGTCAAAACCCTCCAACGACACATCTAGGGTCCTCGCTGACTGCACATTCCTAATTTCAACTTCCTAGCCCAATTCGGAGGGGAGTTATGCCAGGAACAAAAATTAAAAATTAGAAAAATAGGATTGTGAGAGAGTGCAATGGGGTTGAAAGGTCGAGACCCCCAAAAGACACATTTAGGGTCCATACTGAATGTGCACACCTAATTTCGAGTTACTAGCACAGTTTGGAGGGAAGTTATGCGACGAACAAACTCAAAAAACGAGGGAAAACGACCAAAAAACCGCATTTCTTGGGCTGTGAGGAGATGCAATGGGGCTGGAAAGAGGAGACCCGCAAAAGATACATCTAGGTTCCCTATTGAATGTACATACCTAATTTCAAGTTCCTAGCTGAATTTGAAAGGGGAGTTATGCGAATAAAAAACTAAAAAAAAAATAAGAAAAAAGGACCAAAAAACCACATACATGGGGCTGTGAGAGGGTGAAATGGGCTGGAAAGTCGAGATTCCCAAAAGGTACGTCTAGGTCTTCTACTAAATTTACGTACCGAATTTCAGCTTCCTAGTTGCATTTTGAGGGGAGTTAAGCGAAGAACAACTCAAAAAACGTGAAAAAGAGAAAAACCAGCCTAAAAACCACTTTTTGAGGTCTGTGAGGGGGTGCAATGGAGCTAAAAAGTCGGAACCCCTCAAAAATCACATGTACGGCCCCAACTGAATGTACATACCAAATTTCAATTTCCTAGCTCACTTTGGTGGGGAGATTGTGGGGCGGGGGTGGGGAGGGAAAGCACAAGGGGGAAAACTCTCATATCTGCCCTCCTATTTGCCTAGGCGACTGATTTTTGGACATGTTATACAACGTTGGATTCTTTAGGAACAATTTTTGTGTTTTTGGCTCATCACTACCACCACCCCTCCCCCTCCCCTCAAATGGGGCAAAAATGAAATTTGATGTAAGGTCATCCAACCTCATATATCTCCACTTGAACGCCAAAATGAGCCGATTAATTGAATTGGAGCGTTTTTGGTCAGTATCGAGCAAAGTAAATGAATTTAATGTTCGGGTCAGGGGGCGGGGGATAATAAAATAAATATCTGACATGACCAAAAATTGTCTCAATGACCTTCTAGGACTCCAACACGAATTATGTGGTATTCCCTCCCTCCCTTACCACCGTTGGTCCATATACTGTAAAAGACTGGTTTCCATTTTTTACAATTTTTGCCACTTTAGCACCTCAGCAGCCTCTTCCCCAAATTTGGAAACCACTCAATGTTAACCAGAGGTCATCCCCTCTAATAAAATATCAAATTCACAGCCAAACGAAACATATTTTCAAAATTTGATCAGTTTTGGTCGGTATCTGGCTAAGAAAATGACCTTTAGTTCATAGGTGGGGGGGGGGGGGAAAGGTGCACTCAGAAAAAACAATTTTTTTGGGAAGGGTTGTGAGAGGGTGTGATAAGGCTGAAAAGTCGAAACCCCGGAAACCTGACCAAAAAACTACGTTTTCGTAACTAGGGAGATAAAAAGCTACCTATTTATTTCAATTTGAAGGGTTATACAAGGAACAAACTCAATACTCCCCCCCCCACCAACCATATTTTCGGGGCCGCCGTAAGGAGGCGAGTGGGAGTCAAGTCAAAACCTCAAGAAAGCACATCCAAGTTCTACATACTAAATTTCAACTACCTAGCTCAATGGGGGAGGGGGAGGCTAGAGGAGAAACAGCCCTTATTCAAGCTCAAAAAGGGAGAAAGCCTTCATAACGTCCCAAGGAGACTGATTTTTGGATATCAACTTCACTCCAGAATATTAAATCCGTCGCCAATCTAAGCCTATTTATAAAACTTGATCGATTTTGGTCGGTATAGAGCTGAACAAATGATTTTTAGTTTCGTAAAAAAAATAAAGAAATATCTGACATGGCCAAAAATGGTCGTAATGGTGTTCTAGGACCCCACAACGAATTTTGTTACTATCCCCCGCTCATCAGCCGTACGTCGATAGCTCGTAATAGTCTGGTTTTCATTGACAATATGATATGGAAAATCAGGCTAATGAAAGAAAATTTCTACAAGAATTTTTAAATGTGATACGAAAAAATATTATGTACATACCGGATCGGTATCTTCAACTTGATCGTTAGCGTCGCCTCCTTCGGCATTTTCATTTTCATCTCCAACTGAATCATCTTCATTATTAGGTTGACTCGATTCACCTCTGCCACTTAATTCGTCATCCGGTTGATATTCGTCAGTTTTCTTATGCAGTATTTCTCTTTCGAAATCATCTTTATTCTGCGTGGAAAAAAATACATCAAGGTTATAAGAAGGTGTACTTGGAATTACGAAGAGACAATAAGGTATAGGAATATGTACATTTTGACCAATACTTACTCTTCTTAAACGTAAACAACAAGTACCAATAATGCCAACAATTATTGCTAATATCAACACATATACTGCCCACAGCCACGGGTAATTGTTCGTATATTCTAAGAACAACTTGTAAAAACTAACCTACAAAATATACATGGAAGGAATAAGCTACAAATGAACTACAAACAACAACAACAACAATAGGTATTATTTTTATGATGGTTTTATTGCGAGAGAGAGAGAGAGGAACGTCTACGGTGCCATGATTTTCAAAGAAGGGTTTATATTGAAAAAAAAAAACCTTTCGAATCACGTCTCGCATATACAATATGTATAGTGTGACTGGTATGATGCAATATATTGCGTACGCAGCCCACCAACCGGGTTTAAAATTCATTTGTTTAAGTAAACGTCCTTTCAGAGTAACCTGATCAAAATTCTAGTTAGAACTGTTTTTGATTTTTGGAGAGGAACGAGGGTCTCGTCATAATCGATACTTACGCTTTCAGCAGCTATGCTCTTTTTCTTCAATACCCATGTTTTTTCAGTCCATTCATCGGCTACTGAGTCGTTATCGGTGACTAAAATATCATCGAAGTACATATTGTTGACTAGAGTCCACAGTTCGAAACCGATATAACCCTAAGGATAGAAATCGAATAAATTTAACGAATACTAATACGATATTGGTTGCACAATGATTCTTACAATAGGAGAATTCTTCAAAGGGGCGTCGTCGTAATAGAAATCCGGATTCGGGATCTTTCTCGGTATCCATTTACCTTTGTAGTCTGGATTATCGATCATAGGAGGCTTCCATTTACCTTTGTATTTAGGATTATCGATCATCGGCGGGCTCCAAGCACCACAACCAGGGGCCAGTTTACAAACCGGATTTTCAACCATTGGTGGTTCCCAATCGCCATCCATTTCGTCATCCCTAACGAAAAATATGATTTAGTAGAATACAATACGAAGGATTACTTTTTAATAAATTTTCCACGATGTATACCAATCTGCTGGTTTAACTGCTTCGATATCTGGAATGGTTAATGGTTCATCGTCCAGCCAACCGTCTGGTTTTGATGCATTCGGATCAGGAATTTCGTTGGGTTCATCTTCATCCCAGTCTACAGGTTTGACTGCGTCTGGATCGGGGATTTTTGGACGATCATCCCAGTCTTGTGGTTTAACGTCGTATACATCGACGATTTCTTTAGGCGGGTTAATCGGCGGGTTGAATGTTTCTTCGTCTAATAAATTACCTTGATATTGTACCTAAAAATAGGTGGGTAAAATAAATCGATGGTATTTTTAATTCCCAAATTAATATGTGTAATAATTACCTCGTTGTTGACATAGAAAGAGAAGTCATTATTAGGTTCGATGATTAATTTCAACAAATGAGGTTCTTGATCTTTATACAGATTATCGTCGACTTTCAACTTGGTACAATGTTTTTCGACGATGGTGCCATTGATAGGATTTTTATGACGAATAATAAAATGCATCTGAGTAAACAATTACCTCGACGTGAGCATCGTTATTGTAACGTGAAACTTATACGCGATAAGATTAAATTCTTACCTTGGCAACACCACCGCACTTATCTGGTCCAAACATAATAGTATACGGTGTTTTATCATTAAACTGAGATAAGTCTCTGAGGGCGCCGTCAGTCAGTAATTTAACATAAGCTCCGCCGCAATCGACTGTTTTTTGGAATGTGACTACGTATTGTATGACGAATTTTCTTTTACCATCGAACACAAAAGGTTTATTAAATTTCGCAGCAATGGCAGCGTGTCTGCTTTCGGTTACTAGTACCAGACCGGTATCTCCTTTCAAAGGAAATCTTTCCAATTGCAAAAGATCCCATTTACCTGGATAATATTTTCAGTTAGTCGACAATTGCGATTTATTCGTCAAATTAAATAAATTACCATCGTATTGAGCTAAATCTTCGCTAACGTCCGGTTTTTTAGCTTTAGAAAGCACCCATTTTCTTTTAAAATCGTTCAAATTGTCGAAGTGTTCGGCGAAGTGAACAATACTCGATTTAATCGCCGGACTATTGTAAGGTATTCCTTGTATATCGACATCCTCCTAAAATAATTGTAATTAGCGATTCTTCTTTGATCAATGAAAATTTATATCAACGCAACGCTTACCCGTTTCAATTTCTGAGCTTGATTTTCAGCTTCACCGTGGCAATTAACGATTATCGATAGTAAACACCACAAAAAAGGCAACTTCGACATTTTTACTGTAAAAATAACCGAAAAATTAATTAATTCGGATTACAAAAGAGTATTACTATAATAACCATCGGGAATCCTTAGAAGTAAGGGGTCGAGTCGCAATACGTATTCGTACATAGAAAACGTGTCTGTGTAAAAATAAAAGGGTATTGACTACGTACAAATGATTCTTGTCAATTTAACGAATCTTTTACGTGAAAGTAACCGGCGGTGGTCAAATAGATTCGATACATGGATAATGGAAACATGAAGAACTACAAAGTGATTGCCTGGATACTTACTTTTTCTCATAGTTTAATTATAAATAATTCATAACAATAATGGAAAAAAATCACTTAATACTCGAGTAAATTAAATTAAATTCTAATTTATTAATCAAATTATTCGCCTCGGCATTGTGGTGAAAGATGATAGGCAGAAAATATCACAAAAGTCAAGGTATAAAACCTTACGAGGTGGGTGGTCTTTGCTTACGTAACGATGACGTAATGTTTTACGAGGAAAATCATCATTGCGTAAAACGTAATTACCAATATTTTTACCAAATAAAATTTTTTAATTATAAATTTTCGATTCTAATTTTTTTCAAGCGTTGCGCGTTTTTTTTTGTTATCTGATTTTTAATTTATCGTTCATTGGCTCAGTTTCAGTTTTCAATGCATCATCTTCAAAATTTTATAAATCTATTAAGATTTTTTTTTTTGAGAAATTTGCATTTCATAAGTCAAACAATATGATGAATATGACAAGACAAATCTCCAATTCTACAATTAGAAAAATTATATATTTTGCTATTTATTCTTTTCATCAATTAGTTGGAACAAAAAACAGTAAAACGTGAATTAAAATAAAACTTCACTCTCCACATATGATCGTTATTACAAGATTTTAATCATCACGAATGATAAAAAAATGATCGTGTAAACGTTATTTTGATTATTGTTTGATAAAAATTCTAAAATAGAAAATTAGAAACATTAATGTATGAATTCAATTGAACACTATTTACAAGAGAGAATTTAAATGCTTTCTAAGGAACAGGATTTTATAAATTTAGATACCCTCACACAACAAATAAATATCATTTTCTATTAACAATTGGTAACACCAATATTATTGTCTGATTCGAGACTTTTTTATTGAATTATTGGAATATTAATTTAAAGTAGGTACATAAGAAAAATAAATTATGTAAAAATGATAACCTGCTCTAGTTACAAATAACTTCCGAATCACTGACCAAGTCTAAAATGTTAATATCGACAATTACATAATTACAAGGGTCAAGGCCTACTAGTATTTCGATCTGTGCTAGATAAAAAAAATAATTCGAGATTTTTTTAAGTTTTTGCCTTAAAGGTAAGGAACTTGCATACACACAAAGTATTACTAACCTTCAAAAGTAAATTATCAAAACTTTGTCGATTTGATTAATACACATAATTAGAGAAAAATTAGCAAACGTAAGTTTAGGAAAAAAAATCAGGGAATGATCATAAATCATGCAAAATCAAAATGACCACCTGAGCGTCCCTTTGCGAGAAAAATATAGCTTAATAAGCGAAACGTTGTTTCGCACTGTATCCCAATTTATCCAGATTGGGTAAACAAGCGAAGTTAATCATCGGTGGAGGGCCGCACATCAATACTAAAGTATCATCATCAGGACCATAAAGATGAGAAGCGATCATTTCAGCAGAAACGAAACCAGAACTGTATTTCCAACCTAGAATATAAGATTTGGAATTAGTCCGTGAATCGAACGATCACTACAGTAAAAGATAAATTTACCTTCAGTAGGTGAATCGACAGTGTACCATATTTTAAACTGATCTGGATGTTCTTGAGCTACTTGTTCCAATTCATCGCGTAATAAAATATCTTTCTCAGTTTGGTTGGCGAATAGTAACGATAATTTGGTATCGTCTTTAGGATCTTTACTTATATAACGAATTAATTGCAACATGGGTGTAATGCCAGTACCACCTATTAGAAAATTTTTCATTCAGGGACTAATTCGATAATGTAAACTTTCATTGAAGATAGAAACACCAACCTGCAATCATGGATAATTTCTTAGCATGAACTTGTACCGGAGGTTCTTTACTTTTGACTTGAATACTGAACACGCCATATCCCAGATATTCCAGTTTTCCAGTTGGTCCACGAAAATCAATTTTATCTCCGATGGCCATATTTTCGATATACTGACTAAGTTTACCACCTGCTGGAAATTTGGGATGCGTGTCTTTGAAGTAGACCTAAATTATGCGAAGTTAATAGGAAATGTTCGTATTGCAACCCGTCATTTTGATTCGAAGATGGACTACTACCTTAATGACAAGATCAACGAATCCAAAATCTTCATCAGAGCTGACCGGTGTATAAGCCCGACTCACCAACTCTCCATCAATTTTAGCACTAACATAAAGATGTTTTCCAATAGGTAATCCTGAATAAGAATGATTTCGAATAGAAATGACGTAATTGTACTATAGATCATACAAGAGGGAAATTCTTCATACCTAAAACATGTTTTTCTGATGGTAACTTGAACCTGAATTTCCTAGTATCGTGACTAATGATTTCTTTCTCCAACAATGGCAAAGCAACTTTTTCATTCGCATTTATCAACGTACGTAGAACTTTTTGTTTTTTCTTTTGATTGAGGAATATAACATAACCGGTGGAAATAATAATACCCAATCCAATCAGCATGGAAGTTAATCCCTGTAATAGGTCATCCATCACAAACACTGACTATAACATACACAACAGAACTTATAAGAATACGATACTCACGAAACTCAAATTAGGGAACATTTTCGCCTACCGAGCTAAGTTAATGGATCTAAAATAAACACATTACATCAGAAAATGAGTTATTATAAAAATCACACCACAAAAACCGGTGTAAACAATCTAAACAATCTAAACATTGAATTTAGTCGACGTGATTGTTTTCACGTACGAGCTAGTGTGAATATATTGAGCAGTCACCTTGGGACGTATTATCTCATATTCAACTTACTTTTTACAAGCAAAATGCACACTGTAAAATTATTATTTGACGACAGTAAATTAGAAGTACAAAATCACCGAGCCGCTTCGGTTTTCGGTTATGAATTAATTAAAAGATGATATACCACATTGCTATCATAGGGCCAGTGCAGGTAGGTAATTGATAACACACAGCACAGTATTACGTCTTAATTAATGGTGCATTGCACGTATAATAACTACAATTACAGCAATACTTTTCCTTTCTTTCATGTTCTATCTAAATGTGATAAACTGATATCGCTAATGTAAAATCCAAGGTCTCTACACCCCCTCCTTTGCAAACACGGGATTAATTTTTTTGAATAAATTTAGAGACTTTTTTTTTTAAGTTTCATTTTGAAAGAATTTTAAAGTTTGTACATTGTAAACACTGAGATCAATGCCGCCAATAGTTACAAAAACATAAAGTCAATAAAATTCCTAAATATTTATTTTGATTTTTTTTGAAAAAAAGTCGTTCACAAATTTTTCATTTTTAGTTAAATTTTCATCTAAGAAGTGTAGTATTTTCAAATTAATAAAGTTAAATGTGTTTAATGAAGTATATGTTGTTACACTGATTCTGCCATGTTGAAGATATTGATTTTACTGCTTGTTTTAACGAAATACTCGGGTAAGAAACACAATGAACCAGTTGTTTAGATTGGGTGTGGTAAACTCATGAATCATCTTCAAATATCTGAATTTCAGTTACTTTGGCTGAGTTATTGTCTATCTACGTTTTTCCAAAATATGATAAGATATTTATATATGTTATAATCGATTTCACCCTTTTAAATTCCTGCTCATGACTGAACTAAGCTCGGGTTTCCATCTCAAACACTAAGTAAATAATTTGCCCTGTTTGACGCAGATGCCAATATATGGTGTTACCAATGTGTTTCAACCCATCCTGGTTGTGGAAATCCATTCAAATGGGTTTGGTATAAAACCGTAACCTGTCGTGATGAAAATGACGAATGTGTTAAAGTTATCGAAACAAAAGATGGTATGTGTGAAATCATTTTCATTTGCTCGTGTTGAAAATGATGTTAATTTATGCAAATCTGATGGCAGGGCAAGAAATAATAACCAGAGACTGTTTAAGTAACCTTAGAGGTATTAGAACTGATTTACCGGCAGATCGTTACGAAGGATGTAGACCAGCCACCGTAGATGTGAAACTTGCCAATTACGTAAACACTTCGATTAAAGAAATTGATATTAAAAGGTTAGTAATCGTAAATTTGCTGTATTATTTTTCACCAAATACGTCCTAATATTTGTTCAATTTTCAGGGATTATTACGATTCGACAACTTTCTGCTTTTGTTACTTCGATAATTGGTGTAACAGTGGATCTCATGTATCTGTATCCGTCCTTACTTTAGTATTAGTCGGTGTTGCTCATTTTTTAAGAAGGATATGATTATTTAAACATCATAAAAAGTTTAATTTATTCTCAACCATCAACTATATTATTTAATGACGTATTTTTTTTTTTTTTTTACATTTTCACTCGGTATTTTTTAATTTTTTTATATCACTGTGGAGCATGGAAGAAGAAATGAAAGTTTAAATTATTATAATTCCAGTATTACGCTTTCTAATTATTTTTTAGTAAATTTTATATTTAAAAACAAAAATGTGAGTAATCTCAACTTTTTAAAAAATTTGTGATAGTTTTATCATTATCCACTCGCATTATTTATTTATATTCTTTCGTCCAGTATTTGATGTAATGCACGAAGCCGTCCAATAAGATCTGTGTTCATTTTTTGTATGATGCAAAAAATAAATTTTTTTATACCTTATTAATTCTTATATAAGTTTTTTATTTGAAAGAAAAATAATTATTATTAATTACGTTTTATGTTATGTAGAATATTGATAACACTTCGAAGAATGCGGCTTCCTTCGGCATTGAAAATTAAACGATGGTTCTCCTAAGTAAACATGGTTTTCCCATAATTCATATCTTCTAAAATTTCGTATGGCTTTTTAATAATTCTGTTTTACGACAAAAAGATCTCATTACGTTAGTATATTTCCGATCGGAAATTCAGTACCAAGGTCATGTTATTTTGTTGTATTTTTTCAAACAAAGTCGTTCACTGTTAAGCTCACGGAATGTATAAAATTTTCCAATTACATTAGTCCCGACACCACGTTGATAATGTAATACTAGCAAAGGATTATCTGTCACTCTGAAATCCAGACTACCCTTAATGGGATGTGAACGACGGATCATTATAGGCGAGCGTACGTGAGATACCGGGTGTTTCTTGATACCTGCGAGGCTTTTCTACATTTCATCTTTTGTCACCTTTGGTATAAATTTTTAATAGTTTTTTTTTTTTGTATTGCCACCAATTTATTAATGTAATACAGTAATGGCTACAAGTGTAAACATCGTTTATCGTAGAATTACATTTTATTACATCACTTGGTCGGGAAAATAGCGCCATGCTGTCGGTAAAGATACGAATCTTCGTGCTCACGTACTACACAATGTTACTATTACTTTGTATCTTACCTACAAGGTTATTGAAAATATTTTATAAAGCACTTAAAAATCCATTTCCGTATCCAAAAGATGCTCATTTCTAAATTGCAAGTTGTAATGAAAGCCTCGCCGGGGACATGTGTGGAGTTGCTCGCGTTTTTTTTTCGAGTTTCCGACTTACTCCGCCTAGTAGAGTTGTCTAGCATGTTTCGTGTTCTGCTAGTTCTAATCCTTTCGAAAGCTGTTTATTGTACATCGAACGATACTGATTTAACGTTCAAGACAACGGTAAGTTTAAAGATGTGTTGTGTGTTTTTGATACAGTTTTTTTTTTCTTTTCGATAATAATTTTACACGATATTTTTTCGAAATTGATGCTATTGTGAGTGAAATTTCTAACGAAATTTGGCGAATATTATTTCATCATCTAAAATGAATTGCATTGATTTGGAGATCTTCTTTAGAAATAATGTGTTGATGGGAATTTTTTGGGGTAAGTTTTTAATTTAAAAAAAAATCTATTCCTAATGGTAATTTCCTCTTTATTTATTTATTTTTTTTCGATATTTTGAATATTTATAATTTTAGCAAGATTAATTATTAATGATCAATTGATTGCATCTTCAAAATATTTGTCATATATTTCCAATTTAAAATTTATTTTGAACTGTGGATAGTTCTAGATAGATGGGATTTTTCAATAAAAAAAAAATCAAATTTAGTTCATGTTGAATAACAATTTATATGAAAATTTGAAATATTATTAAGGATTATGGTGAAATATTTATCAAAAATATAAAATTAAAAACACGAAGTTGAATTTTTTAAAACTTTTTAATGAAAAAAATAATTATTATATGGTACTGATTTTTAGTATTGGGAAAATAAAATTACCTATAAAAAAAATAAATGACCGGTAAATGATAAAACTGGTATTTTTTTCTAATCTCAAAACAGATCGAAGGAGAGATCCAATTCAATTCGATTCAATTCGAAAGTACAAAGATGTATTTGAAATCGATCATGAAAATTTACAAGATTGAATAACTTATCCTTATAGAAGAGACTGTAGGTACCCAGCATGCCAAGAGTGAGTTGTTTAGAGGCTTTTGCAGATGTTAATCTTCTCTTTCTTAAAAATTCATGTGCATGAGCATATTATTATGAAAATAAATAAGTAGGAACATATCTACGAATTTCTAAAAAATATTTCTACAATTTTCAAGATATGAACGAGTATTTCGTCAATAATCATAATAATAATCGTTGAACAGCAGTTCAGTCATAATAATAATTACGTACTAAACTATCAAACTGAGCAGATTGACCGAATCAGAACGATTTTGGTCAGTATCGAGCAGAATAAATGATTTTTATGTCGGGGGGGGGGGGGGGGGGGAAAAAAAAA
>FIZR01017035.1:13965-25640 GCA_900060175.1 Ferrisia virgata
TAAATACAAATAAATATCTGACATGGTCAAAAATTGTCTTAATGACCCTCTAGGACCCCAAAACAATATTTGTTGTTATCTCCCCCCCCCCAAACCACCGCCGTTGGTCGATAGACTACCGGACTATTTGGATCAACTTTCCCAACCAGATTGTCCGACACCTTAAAAAAAGACAGCGTTTACATTTTCAAAGAAATTGCTACATTTTTATAATGAAACCGATTTTCCTGAAGACCGTCTTATGTAACAGCTTGGTTTTCATGGACAATATGACACAGAAAATCAGGCTAAAAAGACAAATAAAAATAACATCTGACATGGCCAAAAATTGTCCTAATGGCTTTCTAGGCCCCCAAAACGGATTTTGTTGGTATCCCTCCCTCCGGCGTTGTCCCATAGACTTCAATTGCCTTGTTTTCATTGACAATATGACATAGCAAATCAGGCTAAAAATAATAATGATGAAAATATAAACAGAATAGATACATGACATGGCCAGAAATGGTCTCATCTACGACCTCAAAACAGATTTCGTTTATACTGCTACATCCATCTGCCGTAGGTCGATAGACCGTAACAGCCTGGTTTGATGGTTTTCAATGACAACATGATACAGAACAGAATCGGATTAAAAATAAAAAGTATAAAATATTCAACTTGTCGGAAAATGGTTTTAATGGTCTTCTAGGGTCCTAAAACGAATTTTGTTTACCCCCTTCACTTCTCCCCTTCAATAAACCAGGGCTCGATAGTCCAAAATAAAATGGGTTTCATTGACAATATGACATGAAAAATTCAGGCCAAAAAATGTAAAACCAATTTACAGAAAAGAACTTTCATCCAAAAACACATTCAACTTGTTGGAAAATGGTTTTAATGGTCTTCTAAGGTCCTAAAACGAATTTTGTTATCCCCTCTCTCCCCTTCAGTAAACCAGGGCTCGACGGTCCAAAATAAAACAGGTTTCATTGACAATATGACATGAAAAATTCAGGCCAAAAAATGTAAAACCAATTTACAGAAAAGAACTTTCATCCAAAAACACATTCAACTTGTTGGAAAATGGTTTTAATGGTCTTCTAAGGTCCTAAAACGAATTTTGTTATCCCCTCTCTCCCCTTCAGTAAACCAGGGCTCGACGGTCCAAAATAAAACAGGTTTCATTGACAATATGACATGAAAAATTCAGGCCAAAAAATGTAAAACCAGTTTACAAAAAAGAACTCTCGTCCAAAAATTACTCAGTCGCAAAATTTAACGAGCAAAAATTCCTCCGATACGTAAATTCTTATAGTTATCCATTTTTTGAAGGATACCAAAAAAAAAAATCACGTAGATGCACGCACACGTACCTAACCATATCAATTCGGAGAAAAATCCCAACCGTGAAAAGTCACGACAATACCTACCAATTAAACGTTGTCAGACATCGCAGATGACAAGAAAATGATCGACATGATAAGTAATTCTACGTACGTCTACCGTACTGCATTCGAGTACACGTTTTAAGGAAATCATAACTATCACAAGTATTCGTATGAGATCTTTGTTTCAAAAAATCATCCTAGTTGCGTTAATCGAGTCGCAGACTTCACCAAGATATGATATCAACATCAAAATTCACAATGTCTGCAAGTAGAACGTAACACGTTCCATTATATTCGTATTATACAACGAAGCAACAATAAGAAAGAGAAGAGATAACCATCGAGGCAGATAGTGGTCATCACGGCGCTAAAAAGTCTTGAACTTGATCTTGTTCAGCTTGCGATCTTGACCTTGGCAGATTCCAAGTGGCAGTAAAGGCGAAATTATATTTATATAAAGGCAGGGCATGGCACAGTTCATTGTATTTTTCAACCGGTTTTATTCGTTTAAAACTGCTATATTATAGGTTTTTGACCAGCACGACGAATTTATTTGCAAATTGTATTTGTATATGTAGTTTGCGAGACATACGATACAGCAGCGTCGCGTTGGAATGCCAAAAATACTCGCGATACCTATTCGTATACTTAATCGTAATTTTCGTTTGTTTACATAGCCTGAATTAATAACTCATTGGGGGTATGAAGTGGAAAGTCATACGATCAAGACAGAAGATCATTATATTTTGACCATGCATCGAATACCAAATCGAAAAAGCAAATATTATCCTATCCTAATACAACATGGTATTTTAATGGCTTCTGATAGCTGGGTACTAAGAGGACCCCGACAAGATTTAGGTAAGTAATAGGTATGAGCTGTGAAGTCCTATGCACCTTAAAGGTATTTATGCAATGGCATTGGCATATGCTGAAATATGTTTTAATACGAGCTATGATTCATCTCGAAAGTACATACATACATTAAAGTGCCTTATTATAATTTATTTCATGCATTATATCTGCAGTTTTATTACTCGCCGATGAAGGTTTCGATATTTGGTTGGCTAACACCAGAGGCAATTACTATTCTAAAAGTCACGCCACCTTTAGAAATGTACAAAAAAGATTTTGGAATTTCGGGTAAGCCTTTGATAATTAATTTTTAACCGTTGAAATTGGCGAAATAATTCTTCCCATCGGTATTATCTACGTGCAGATGGAACGAGCTAGGTTTATACGATATCCCGTGCATGATACGTCACATCCAAAGAGTGACTGGACGTTCAAAAGTTGTCCATTTGGGCCATTCAATGGGTACAACGTCATTCTACACGATGCTAGCCAAGAAACCAGAAATGAACGAGCTTTTATTTGCTCACGTATCGTTGGCCCCAGTTGCCTACATGGATCACATGAAATCATTGATAGTTTTACAACCGATCGTAAAATTAATCCATCAGTTGATCGTAAGTACCTAAAGTGTCAGATCATTAGTTATTATCTGTATCTAAATTAGACAGATTTAATCGATGTTTGCCTACTAATGAGGTCGTCGTTGATGCTGGAAATTGCTGCGTGGATTTGATTAGAAGCGATGCTGATTGATCGATGAGTGATTACTGTACCTACTCTTATTAAGTAAAGGATATCACTTCCTTCTTATCTATACATTATAGTGAATGTATTGGTGCGATGGTTTGGATACTTAGGTGTTATAGTAGATTAGGTTGAGGTGATGATTTGATTAGAATGTTTTCGGTATTGGAGAATTGACGTGGACAAGGGTATGTAATATATGCGAACTTGAAGCAGGTCGAAAAATACATCAAGTCTATAAGGATTCGATAAGCAGTTGGTATCTATACAAATAATATGATAAATGTAAAAGTGATAACAGACAAGGAAGAGTACGCACGTGTGGTAATGGTGAAACGAGCTCAGCCAAAGCTATGTACCTTCTTCACTATTTGAGATATTAATAAACTTTGCTTCAAGCCAGGCACAGATTAAAGTAAACAGAATCTAGAGAAACAATTTCCCTTCATTTGGTATTTAATATTATCTTTTGCGGTTCAAGTTTCGCTACAAGAACAAATTTGCCATTCCAAACAAAAAAACTGGGTCCTTTTTATAGAACTAAAAATTTTTTATTCGGCTGCAATGAGGTCAAAAAGTGAAAACCCCAAAGGTAAATCTTATACTCTAGCTAAATCAACATACTAAAATCCAAATTTCTAGCTTAATTTTGAAAGGAGATATGTCTAGAATAAATTCAAAAATCAACCCCCTCCCCTCCCCTCACAAAAAATCACTTTTCCGGAACTGTGAAATGGTGCAATGAGGATAAAAAGTCGAGACTTCCAGAAGGCACATTTAAAACCTCTATCAAATGTACATACCAAATTTCCACCCCATAAACGCAATTTGAAGTACAGACATGTGCGGAAGAGCCATTTATCAAGGTCAAAAATAAGGAAAATTCCCATATCTCCCCTCCTATTTGAAGTAAGAGGTTGATTTTTGGATATGTTTAGCCAATTTTGATTCTTTATCGATTGGTTTGAAAAGAACAATTTTGAAAATTTTTGGCTTTCTGCAAGCCTCTTCCCCAAATTTAGACATGACTCAATTTTGACCCAGGGTAATTTGGACTCATATATATTTAATTCGCTTTTAATCTAAGCTTATTGGCCGAATTTAGGCGATTTCGGTCCATATGAAGCCGAGTAAATAATTTTTAGATTCGAAGGGGAAAAAATTGTAATTAATAAATATTTATGACGAAAAATAGTCTAAATGGTCTTCTATAATCTCAAAATAAATGCCCTCGATATTACCAATTTTTAAACATTTTTTTGTGATTTTCGATCGATTTTCTTCACTTTTTGCAGATTTCACTTTCAAATTTTTACCGAATTTTCAAAGATTTATAACGAATTTTATCATAATTTAGGTGAATTTGCAAAT
Source organism: Ferrisia virgata (assembly GCA_900060175.1). Taxonomy (NCBI): domain Eukaryota; kingdom Metazoa; phylum Arthropoda; class Insecta; order Hemiptera; family Pseudococcidae; genus Ferrisia; species Ferrisia virgata. Next base: position 18,303 of record FIZR01017035.1, read on the forward strand.
GGTCTGTGATTTTAAATCAATTTGCTGCTTTTATACCGAATTTTACGAAATTTCTAACCAATTTTTGATAATTATCAACAACTTTTTCCATAACTTCGGTCAATTTCCAACTATTTTTCAACAATTTTCTTGTTCTATGATCATTTTTCTGCACTTTTTATCATGTTTTTTCTAAATTTCTACGCAACTTTCGTTGATTTTTAACGATTTTTGCTTCATAATTTCTGTTATTTTTACCAATTTTTCAACATTTTTTTGGGACCTTTATCAATTTATTGCAATTTTTACACATTTTTTTCAAATTAAAAAAAAATTTTTCATAATTTTCAACAAATTTTTACACATTTTAAGTCACTTTTTAACATTTTTTCGTAATTGTTGAACAATTTATACCAAATTTTTACACAATTTCCGTTGATTTTCAACAATTTTTCATATTTTTGGGCAAAACTTTAACCCATTTTTTTTAATTTTTTCGTTAATTTTGAATAATTTTTTGGACATTTTTCACACTTTATACCAATTTTTTCAAACTTTTGTCCAATTTTCTATGATTTTCAGCATTTTTTAAAAATATTTTCTGTCCATCTTACTAATTTTTGAATATTTTTTCGTATTTTGATCAACTTTTTGCATTTTTGACTCATTTTTATCAAATTTTTGCATAATTTTCGACAGGTTTTAACAACTTTTTCTGAATATAGGTCAATTTTCAACATTTTTTCGTAATATATGATAAATTTTTCACATTTAATACCGATTTTTTCAAATTTTTACGTAATTTTCTATGACTTTTAACAATTTTTTTTCATAATTTTGGTTAATTTTAAGCCATTTTTTAACAGTTTTTCGTAATTTTTGATACATTTTTCTCACTATATACCCATTTTTCCAAATTTTTCCCCAATTTTCTATGATTTATAATTTTTTTTATAATTTTTGTTGATTTCAAGCCAGTTTTCAACATATTTTCCTTTTTTTACATCAATTTTTTGCACTTTTTACTCATTCTAATCAAATTTATGGAAAATTTTTGACGGCTTTCAAAAAATTTCTTTGTATTTTAAGTCATTTTTCAACATTTTTTCTTGATCTGTGCCCAATTTTCAATGATTTTAACAATTTTTTGTTAATTTTCACCCATTTATGAATATTTTGTTGTGTATTTTGATCAATTTTTTAAACTTTTTACCAATTTTAAAAAAATTTTAAACCAATATTCAATGATTTTCTATACTTTTCACAAATTTTGGGACAATTTTGACCATTTATCGAAATATTTTCGTTATTTTTGTACAATTTTCAGCACTTTTTATCCATTTTATCAAACTTTTACAAAATTTTTGGTAATTTTTAATTAATTCTTTTGCATTTTACGTTATTTTTCAACATTTTTCCGTGATTTCTGAACAATTTTTTGCACTTCTTACCAATTTTTATCAAATTTTTAAGCAATTTTCTATGATTTTAAACATTTTTTCTAGTAATTTTGGTTAATTTTTGCTCATTTTTCAAAATTTTTTCAATATTTAAGACTAATTTTCGCATTTTTTTACCAGATTTTCTATAATCTGCTACGATACCCATTTTTCAACATTTTTTCGTTATTTTTGACCAACTTTTTGCACTTCTAACCCATTGTTTCAAATTTTTAAAACATTTTTGATAATTTTTAATAAATTTCTTCGTATATTAGGCTATTTTTGAACTTTGTTTAAAATTTTTACCCAATTTTCGATGATTCTAACAATTTTTTCTTTAATTTTGGTTGATTTTCACTGATTTTTCGATATTTTGTTGTGATTTTTGATCAATTTTTTGCTCTTTTTTCTCATTTTTATTAAATTTTTATAATATTAATTATTTTTAACAAATTTTTTCAGGTTTTGTCATTTTTCAACGTTTTTGTTATTTATACCCAATTTTCGATGATTTTAACTTTTTTTTCTATTTTTTCTGTCCAGCTTACCGATTTTTGAATATTTTTTCGTTATTTTTGACCAACCTTTTGCATTTTTTTTACCAATTTTTATCAAATTTTTGCAGAATTTTTGACAATTTTGAACAACTTTTTTAAAATTTGGGTCAATTTTCAATATTTTTTCGTAATTTTTGATGAATTTTTCACACTTTATACCATTTTTTTCAAATTTTTACCCAATTTTCTATGGTTTTAAACGTTTTTAAAACTTTACTAATAAATCAACATAAACTAGAAGAATTACCTCAACATCGAGTGCTAATTATCTTATCACAAATTTACAAACTATACTCTAAAAGATTCTCTAAATTTATTCTCTATACTTGAAAATTTCATGAAATGCATCGAAAATTTTTTAAAATTTGTAGAGGTGAAATCTCGGATCAAATACCATTAAATTTTTACCACCTTTATTCGACATTGTAGGTAAACTTTTCCACTATTCCATCTAAATTTTGAAAAAAAACCTAGGTAAACCTTCCACTTCCCAAAATTATCCTTGTTTAAGGACAACCGAAGATGTATTTCTTTGCTGAATCTTCCCACAACTTCGTCCACATGCTAATTTCTTTCATTGTATAAAAAAACAATTAGGTACTAATGAAATTCAGAATTCGATAAAAATAGTAGTTTCAACGATCCTACTGTTTATTTTTTCATCCTTCTCATTCGTGCCATTTTTTCTTCTCTATTCTTCATTCTGCTTACCAAAAAAAAAAAAAAAATCCAATTCTTATTTCACAAACGAGCCATGTACGAGTATAAAAAATCTTAGGTATAAATACGAATCTACCTGTGAGTACGATTCAGTTTTCTAAACGTTTCTTTTCCTAATTTGAATAAATCATCGACCTTTAGACGGCCTCGTATAAGAAGTAAACACACTCATCAAAATAAACTGGAAACCTAAGAAAACGTGAAAAAAAAAACTTCCTCTTAAAATGGAATACTGAAGATATTTTTCATTGCAGTAGTGAATTTGGCAACGCTTCAAAACTTTCAAATATTTACCCATTTTTGCTCACTAACGTGTTTTTCTCTAATCAGAGTACAAATTTTGTATAAAATTTGTTCCAGTAGGCGCTTCAAAATCGATTAAAATTATACGATTTATTCGCCAGAGATGTACATCTGACTAGGCTGGTCCAGAAGATTTGTAATATTTCCAGAAGAAATAAAAATTTATGCTATAGGCTGGTGTTTCACTTCATCGGGTTCGATTTTTCTCAAGTACACGAGGTAAAGTGAGTCAACTTTCATGATTAGCTAATTTTCTTAAAGGTATTTCTATCAACTTGACCGTCAATCGAAAAATGCCAAAATTTGATGCGTACTTCAAGGCAACCGAAAATTAGAATCGGACATCGGGTGAATTAATCTTATTTCAAGTACCTGTCCATTTCAAATTTAACCGACACTGATAAACGACTCGTGTGGAGGAAAAAATCTGAAATCGTTTGAAATTTTTCGTTCCTTCGAATCATACGTATGTTGTATATGTACTTTCAATGACGAGGAAATAACGTGTTCGTTTATGGTTGCCTATTCTGATAAGACGGAGTACAACAAACGATGACTAATTTCCTCGTAACATGATTAATGTGTACAGAGACAATTATACTGATAAAATTGACAGAAGAAAACTTACAACGTAATTTTAATAAAGGGTTAAATTAGAATCGAACTTTGGACTAGGTACGTGTAGGTAAATTTGACCTTGATCACGAGATTGTAATTTAAAATAATATTAAAAAATTCGAACCGTCGTCGTTATAATATTTTTCGCAGGTGGCTAACATGTAATTATTTATTTCCATTGTATAGGAATGCTTTGATCGATTTATGGGTCATTTTCCATCCGGAGCTTCGTCCGGCATGCTTTTGCATTATTTTCAAAATGTTATTTCAAGTACGGTTTACGTGTATTTCATTATTGATTGAAAGTCGAATTAATTTTCAAATAATGATGACGATTTAAAATCATGACAGGAGAGTTTCGAGAATTCGACTACGGACGAGGGTTAAATTTGGAAAAATACGGTACACCTGTTCCTCCTCTTTATAATTTAACGAAGATTACCACACCTGTATATTTATACTACAGCACTAACGATTACTTGTCTCATAATCAGGTAAATTGAATATTTTTAAATTCCTTGCAATGTTACGGTATGCAACTCTACGTGACATTCGTGTTAAAAGAATAGCATATACTTTGAGCCGTAAATATGTATTTCGAAGACAATGACTTTTTTTTTTTAATACAAGTATGTGTTTGACTACTTCTATTTCAGGATGTAGAAAGATTAGCCAAAAAGTTACCAAATGTTAAGAAGAAATATCTGATACCGTATAAATATTTCAACCATATGGATTACATTTGGGCTCGAGAAGCGAAGAAATTACTTTTCGACGACGTTATCGAAACGATGAAACAATTTCTAGTGTGATTTTATTCGTTCTAATTGGTGATATAGTGAAAATCACAAACAGTCTCGAAGTGATTTTTTTGTTTTTTGTTGCATACTTCAAGAATTATGCATTTTATTTATGTAGGTACATAAGTGCCATGTATCTATTTGACTAGTTTATCGAAATAAGAAACTTGAGGATCTCTTAATGTAATTTAATATTAGTGCAATGTATTCTGAAGACAAAAAAAGGGGGATTTTTGAGGAAGAAAGTGAATATGTACATTTACATACCTTTTATGAATTAAGAAAATAAATTGACAAATTTTGATTGCTGATATTTCTTGAAAATGACATAGCCAGTTCGCAGTTAACCCAGTCATTTCACGATATTTATTCTGACTAATTTATATAAAAATTTTATTATCATGATTTGGTGGCAAAAAGAGTTCTGAACAACATACTAAAAAGTAGTGTAATTTAGTGTGAAAAGTGTGACGTCCAAAAGACTCAAATTGGTGGATGACCTAGGTCTAAAATTTGGTAATCTACAAATTTGCAGGGTGGAGTGCTGAGAGGCGAAAATGATTAAAATTGTTCCTTTTTTTCGATAAAATACAAAGTTGCATAACATATGCAAAAATTAGCCCCCCAAGATAACTAGGAGAGAAGATATGGGTGTTTTTCTCCTTTTTGAACTTGAAAAAAGACCATTCCTCACAGGTTAAAATTTGGCATGCTTATTTAGTACAGTTTAGACATACCTTTTGAGGGTTTAAATTTTTCAGTGCCATTGCCATCCCTCACAGCAGCAAAACAGCGATTTTTTGCTGTTTTTTTTTTTTAATTTCCAAAATTTTTCATCTATCTCATATTTTCCTTCCGAATTGAGGAGGTTAAGGGTTGAAATTTAGCATGCGGATGCTTCGGACTTTGACCAAATTCACCAAGGTGGTTAACTTTGAGTTGAGAACCCATCATACAAAATTTTGTACCTCTAGCTCAAAAAAACCGAGCTATGGATCCTTAAATTGAGATCATTTTTTTTATTTTTCAAAAAAATGCTATTAAAAAGCCTTCTACCTCAAATATGCGCCCAAAAAATTTTTTTTAACACAGAGAAATTGGATTTAGGTCGAAACAGTAGAATAGTTTTGCATATCAGCACTACCAACTGGTAGAATAACTTTTTAGACACAGAATTTTGAAATTTTACCATAAAAAAGAGCAATACTCGTAACTTTTATTAATAAATGAGATTGGCAGCATTGCTATGCCGAACTATGCAACTGTTTCAGCTTAAATTCACATCTCTAGACTAAAAAAAAATTTGGTTGCGTATTTGGAGTAGGAGGCTCTTAATTGTATTTTTTTGAAAAATACAATTTCGATTTCTGCAATCTATACCTTTCAAACCCCCCTCCCGCGGGTAGAGGGTCAAAAGTGGTCTTGGATCGAACCGAAAATGCGCTAGGTAGACGCAGAAACTCAAATCCCAACTTTTTAGCCCAGTGACCGGGCTCCTACCCTTTATTTTTAGGGGGTGTAAATGAAGAAAAATACCTTTTTTTCCAAAAATTACCCTACATTGAGAACCCATAGCTCCAACCCCCCACCCCCACCGGCCTTGAAGCTAGAGGCACCAAATTTTGTGTGTTGGGTTTTCAACACAAAATCAACAATCTACATGAGTTTGCTTAAAATTCGAGGAATATTTTTTTCCACTCCACTCTAATGCAGGTTCATTACAGGGATTAGATTAGTACAGCTTGAAAACGAGACTATTACAGTCTATCGATCAATTGCGGATGGGAGGGGGATATCAACAAAATCCGTTTTGGGATCCTAGAAGACCATTACAACGATTTTTAGCCATATCAGATGAAAGACGTTTAATAGCGTATTCTGGAAAAATCATCAACAATTGACCGTCATTAGTTGACCATCAACAGTTGACCGTCATCATTAGATGACATTGGTGGACCGTCAACAATGTGACGTCATCGTTGGACTGACATCACTAGACTTATTTTATGAAAGTTTGATTTTATGATTTCAAGTTGACATTTTGAGAAAAATTAGAGATGTGACATCACTGGACTTATTTTATGGAGAATTGATTTTATGATCTTAAGTTGAACTGTTGAAGAAAATTAGAGATGTTATTAGTGGACTATCAAAGGTGTGACGTCATCACTGAAGTGACATCAGTGGACAGATTTTTATGGCCTGGAAAGACATCAGTAAACTTATTTTATGAAGGATTGAAGTTGAACCATAAACAGTTGACCATCAACATTAGATGACATCAGTGGACCATCAGCAGTATGACGTCATCATTGGACTATCAGTAGACTTATTTTATGAAAGTTTGATTTTATGATTTCAAGTTGACATTTTGAGAAAAATTAGAGATGTGACATCACTGGACTTATTTTATGAAGGATTGATTTTATGATCTTAAGTTGAACTGTTGAAGAAAATTAGAGATGTTATTAGTGGACTATCAAAGGTGTGACGTCATCACTGAAGTGACATCAGTGGACAGATTTTTATGGCCTGGAAAGACATCAGTAAACTTATTTTATGAAGGATTGAAGTTGAACCATAAACAGTCGACCATCAACATTAGATGACATTAGTGGACCATCAGCAGTATGACGTCATCATTGGACTATCAGTAGACTTAATTTATGAAAGATTAATTTCATGATCTCAAGTTCAAATGTTGAGAAAAATTAGAGATGTGACATCACTGGACTTATTTTATGAAGGATTGATTTTATGATCTTAAGTTGAACTGTTGAAGAAAATTAGAGATGTTATTAGTGGACTATCAAAGGTGTGACGTCATCACTGAAGTGACATCAGTGGACAGATTTTTATGGCCTGGAAAGACATCAGTAAACTTATTTTATGAAGGATTGAAGTTGAACCATAAACATA
>FIZR01017036.1:0-20494 GCA_900060175.1 Ferrisia virgata
TATTTATTCTCTGAGTAAGAAATATTCAATCTATTGTTGGGATAATATATGTTGTTATTGAGATGAACTGAATATTGGAATTTAGTGTTAAAATTGAATTTTGTTAATGCAACGATTTTTTGATCGCGTTTGTGTTGGCAATCACAATAATTTTTTCGTGGAGTTTCCCAATTAATTCCTAAGAATGGAATTTTGGTTTTGAAAATAAAACATTTCAGTATTGAAAACGGGAACTTAGCGTTCAACTTTGGAAACACTGGTTTCAGATTTTAACTCGCAACGAAAGATGATTGTATAATTTTTATTTTGCTGGGCAATAATTAAGTATCGAAATGTATAATGATAGTTTTTTAATTTTTTTATTTCGCATAAAAGAGTAATGAATCATTTTTCTACTTCATGTTGAAATGATTAACTTGATGGGTGCTTCATAATTGAATGTAAATTTCAGTGAAAAAAATTTTTTTCCATGCGATTTTACAATATTTTACTTTTTCCAGGCTAAAAAATAAAATAAAATGTAAAAAAGAAGTTGGAGAATAGAGCAATAGTTCATTTTACGATTCTAAGTTGAAATGTGAAAATGAGGCTTCATTTAATAGGGAAACTTTCATTGAGAAAATTGAAAGAATAGCTCTTGACTTTGTAGTTTGAGCTTCAAGCATAAGTCAACTTCATTATTGCCGATTAAAATGTTCAAACTTAAGCAATTCTAAATTTTAAAAGTAGAATAATCCTGTAAATTTGTAACATTACATGTCTATGGTTTAATTTTTTTTCTCATCGGTTTTCAACTGATTTTTCTAAAACTTGGTATAAAAGTAAAAGTATCTGGGAAGAGTGCTGTGGAATTTTTCCAGATTTTTTGATCTTGAATATGACATTGGAATCAACTTTTAAAACTTGAGGGGGGCCTATATAGGGCTTACCTTTTGACGTATATAGCAGCGTTAAAAAATTATTTCGCGGTATTACAAGTATTTTACACTTTCTAGTATTTAGAATTTTTTTTTAGAGTGGTGGCCTTCCCTGTAACACTTTGGCGCTTAAGAACCAGTGTTATATGGTTGAACATTTGAAAAGGTTATTTCAAAAACAGTATTATTTTATTTTTCCTTTTTGTTTTCAAGTGAAAAGAAGCTTTTATTACCTAAAAAATTGACTTGTACTTATACGTAGTAACAAAATTTATTGTAGTTATTATAAATATTAAAACAAAAATATTACCTATTAATTTACATCCAGGCTGAATCCTATCTTTATTTGCATAGATATCATACTGTGCGTTGGAAAACTCCACTCCTGCCATACCTCTATTTGAATACATTGTATCTACAAATTTTGCGTGTTCTCTGTTCAGTATGCTTTTTTCTCTTTTCTCCATGTCGAAAAATCCAGGATACGCAGGATCACAGCCTATAAAACGACGCTTATTTATATTATTCGATTTTAATTTCTATTACTTTGTAACTGTCGACATTTACCAGTTATTCGAAAAATTATTAATCTAGAAGATTTTAGGTTATTCAAGACTTGAGCACAAAGTTATTTTCAAAATATAGTGCATTGTTTTCAAAGACCTGCGTGATGCAATGAAATGTGAATTAATTCAAGATAATAGACAAATGAACATACCTTCTCGTACTGCCATCCAGTCAGGAGAATTCTTCCACTGAGTGTATCCGTGTAGCAAGAGTTTAAATTATTCTTTTTCGAGAAACTACGCATCCTTAATCGATTTAGGATCACTTAACATCAATTCTTGCGGTAGCTTATCAGCACTATATTCATTTGATTCCATTAGGTATACGTGTATGTATTTAATAAAATCACATCTGAACTATACTTTAGTCTAGCGGTTATATTATAGGTTGTAGCATTTACTTCGTGTACAAAAAAAAAACTTATGATTTTCTTTGGAATAATCTCGTAGAGGTGGTGAACAGTTGCTCACAAATGACTGCATTATTTGCTTTTTGAATGTAGGTACAAGATGGGAAAAAAATAATAATTCAAATTACAAATGTGTAAACGAAGTACATTAGCATCAACTTAAATTTAAATTATAAAGCAAGTAGATGTGCTTAATTACCTAACTGTTACAATTGCTTGAATAAAAGTAAAATAGTTATTTAGTATTACGTATTATATTTGGAACGTATTCAATCCTGGAAATGAAACAAACTAAAAATTCTATGTTAATTTAAATTAAAATAAGACTACGAGTATGTTGGATTTTTAATTGATAAGTATCATATTTTTATATCTTTTGTAACTTTATATCCTTGTTATAAAAGTGAGAGGTATATTTTAACAAGAAAAGTGAATACTTCCCTGCATGGTGTGAGTAAATCCATCGAAAACCTTTTAACAACTGTACAGATATTTTTTTATCATTTTCGTAATTATGTGTTAGCAATCCCATTGTTGATTTTTATTTAAAAAAAAAAAAAAAAAAAAAAGGATAATTTTCTCGTGATTCGTCAGTATTGTCAATATTTAACTGATAGTTAATGCAGAATGAAAATTTGTGAAATGAGCAAATTTGCAAGTAGCGAAATTGCTGTAAAAGTGAATAATGTGTGTTGGATGTTTATGAAAACTATGAATATTTTTTCCTTACTGCGCCAGAGCCTCTACTAATCGTACTCGGATGTAAAATATGAATAAATGAAACAAATCAAGTGTTCTTCAAAAGGTCAAATTGTTAGCTATTGACTTCAAAATTGATTTTTAATCATACCTATGCCGGAATCTTGAAAGCGACACTAACATAAAAAAGTACGTCTTTAAGACGAACTATTAATTTTCAAAAAGGAACGAAGAACTTATTATTTTTGAAATTTTCCCAGCCATCTGAAGTCAAGAGATAAACTTTTGAGTTTTATGCGAACGTGCATTTGTTTGCTAAGAATAAGTTTTCCGAGGTACGTATTAGTTAATTTTTCAAACAAATATGAGGCGTTTGTGAAAAAAGTTGAAATGGTCCTTTTTTTCCATAATCTATACCATGAATTCATCGAAAAAAATTTAAAAATTAATTACCTAAGTGCATCCGCGTACTGATGTAATTTGCAAAAAATCAGCTAATACTGAATTAATTAGCAAATTTTAAAACACTATTGTAATAATTTTATATTTTTCCTTTAAAATTCATTATACAAATAACCAGGACCCCTTAATAATTCTATGTATCAAATTCCAATCACGCAACTCAATTTGGATGGAAGATATGTGAGAAATCAAATTTTTTCAAGTCTAAAAAGCGAAACCCCGATATCCTCCCCTTCTAATTGTCCTAAGAGGCTGATTTTTGGATACGTTATGCAACTTTACATTCTTTATGGATTGGCTCAAAAACGAACAATTTTTGCGATTTTCTCCTCAATACCACCCTTTCCACAAATTATGACATGATTGAATTTTTAGCCAAGGTCATCCCCGCTCATATATATTTTATCTGCTGACAATCTGAGCTTATCGATCGAATATGATTTAAGGTTTTCGGAGCGGGAAGGAATACAAATAAATATCGACTCGGCAAAGAATGATGCGAATGGTGTTTTACGATTCTACAGAAACGGATTTTATCGATATTCCCCTCTCACCGTCCATCCGCCGTTGATCGATAGACCGTAAAAGTCTGGTTTTCATAAACAATACGACATTAGAAATCAGGTTGAGATACTTAGTAATGATTTATGGCATAATTATAAAGCTTTTGGGCAAGGTTTGTGGTACAAAGCTTCAAAGTACCTGATACAACCTTCTGGACCCCCATTTTCGTAACTCTTTTTTTGTTACAGAACAGCCTGTGAGAGAATCTATTAACGAACCTTTTCGATGCACTTGATGGATTGATGTGAATAAGAAATAAAATTTGGGTCCATGGTTTACGAGTCTTCCCTATCATTTTTCAAAATTATAATAAGAGGATATCAAAAGTACCCTTTAAAAAAATGAGAAACTCCATAGAAGCGAAAAAATCTGAAAAATAACTGTACAAGGGTTGAATCTAAAATGCATAATTATTTAACCTGATTTTAATTAGAAAATTGAAACTGGTACTGCGCATACATTATCACAACATTTGCATTGCACTATAAAAAATATCTATTTTTAAAATTGAAGTTATGAGAAAGCGCAAAAAATTAAAAAATTGAGGTGGCTAGTATATCTACAATTTGTGGAACACCGAAAGCAATTTCTTATTGTTCTGTTTAGTATGAATTTTCAGTTGAATAATATTTACTTCAGCAAATTTATAATACTTGTATTTTATTTCACAACTATATACTAGATCACTTATGTAATAATATCGATGAAAAATGCCCAGTCAAGAGTGATGTTTAAGGTGTTCCCACCGGCGGTGCAGGTGTTGGAGATTGTGTAGGCGGTGCGGGGGGTGTAGGTGGTACAGGGGATGCAGGTGGTGCGGGTGGTCCCATTGCAAATGGTTTTTGGGGATTTGTATGGAATCGATAAATTCCAATTTCTCTGTAAAAAAAGAAAATTTGTTTTAATTTTGTTTACTATAAATTATATTTCATCATTAAATAGTTTTTCCTTACGTATCATCTTTAGGGGGTTTGCAGTGTTCACCAACTTCTATTTGTAAATGATGATCTCCTGTGCATTTTTTATCACTTAACCATTCATCTTTTGAATCACATTTTTCAGCTATAAATTTTACCGATGAATTTATCGATTCAGCGAAGATTTTTAATGCTCTGTTGTGGGAACACCCTGGATAAGGAATTATTGAAATACGTTTCCTTGTTTAAATTAACAAAATCGTAATTTGAGAATTATGGTTACTCATTAGCTAAAAATACTTTGGATGAGTATATTTCATATAGTTCGGTCATTTCAAATCAGATTGGTATCGTAAATGCTTACTGATTGCCTACTTCGAGGATTGGAGTGTGGTCTCTCGCAAGTAAGTAATGCTAGTAACTTTATAAAATTTTAAAACACGTTGTATACCTAAAGATGGACATCCAGGCTGAACTTTTCCTTTATTTGCATAGGTGTCATAATGAGCGTTTGAAAATTTAACCCCTGCTTCGCCTGTATTTGTATGAATAGTATCTACAAAATTTGCATGTTCTCTGTTCAGTATACTTTTTTCCTTTTTTTCAATGTCGAAGAATCCTGGGTACGCTGGATCGCAACCTAAATAAAAATATTTCAATTGTCGTAATTAATATTCTAATATTCAATCGTCACATCGCGTCGTTGGATTATGAAACTAAGTGGTTACCTGTAATTCTGGGAATTATTATTTGACAGGATTTGAGAGTATTAGAAACCTGAGCACAAATTTGGCTTCCCATGCTGAAACCCACGAAGTGGAAACGATTTATTGTTATTTTTGAATGTGCTTTGAACAATTGCGTGAAAAAATCGCCTATACACTCTCCTATCTTCACAATACTTGGCTTTAATGTATCGAAATAACATCCCCATCTTGCTACAGGGTTATAATCGACGACCAATAGATTCCATGGTTTTTGTTTGAAATATTCTGCGAAAAAATGCATGTAGTGGTACTGATAGAATGAAAATGTACGAATAATGAACTAACACAAACGAAGTAATGTAGAAATTTACCTTCTCGCACTGATAACCAGTCGGGTGCATTTTTCCATTGGGTATAGCCGTGTATTAGAAATTTAAAATCTGCATTTTCAATAAACTTTGCGTCCTTAATTGATTTAGGATCACCTAATATCAGTTCTTGCGGTGGCTTATCCACACTGTTAATTTAAATTGATCATTTTTTTAACGTAGAGCTCTGATAACATTATTATAATTACAACGTACATTGCAAGTAGTATTTACCTTGTATACAAGAAGAATTGAATATTATCTCTGGAACAGTCTTTCAAAGGAGGCGGGCAATTGCATAGAATTCTATCAATGTTCATCTGTTATTTCATATTTTGTACCGGGAAAAAATTTAATAAAAAAAAAATATATAAATCATTTTACAGCATCTAGATACTTGGTATAACAAGTAGTCGTGTGATAAGTAGGTACTCACCAAAACTGCTAAGGTAAGGGTGTATGGAAAATTGTTCATCTCAATTATGTAGTTCTTTATACTCAATATAAGGTATGAATTATTATACCTTGTGAGAATAATTTTTATCGTAAATTGAATCAATCACTCGGATTGAAAATCGGGTCTCTATTGCTTATTGGTGATAATATTTCGTTTTTATGTTGCATGCATTTGCAGTGTACGTAGTACGATTCAAGTTCGACTAATAAACTGTTTTTTTTTTTTAAATGCAATGACAATTTTTTCAGCAGTTAATTGTTCACGTAAAATGGCTTTCATAACCTCTGTCAATGTCAATAACATCGAAACCGGGGAATTTTGTGTATCTATGGAAAAAAAATTATTGTCTGGTTGCAATTCATCAACTTATGTGATATTCATTTTAACTGTATGAGTAGCTGCATATTTGCCAAAATGAATTATGGGAAATGAAAAAAAAAACTAGAGGAAACTCATGTGCTATGTTAATTGATATTCCAATTTTGCTCTTTGTTTCTAGCAACCCACTAAGAGCAGTAAAGTGGGTCGTTGATAACTTATCTGATAGATTGTTCTCAGTGTAAAAAAAGACGCTGAAAAAGTTTTGTGAAGCAGGTGCGAGACTCGGGATCAAAGAAATGACCGTACGTTGATCGAGTCTCTGAGAGGAGTTTTCAGAAAAAAGTTTCCAAATGAGCGCAAATTCTAGAAGAAGTGACATCAATAATATACTTACCTATTTAATTGCGGAGGTAACTTAACCCCCCCCCCCCGTACTATAGGTAGAGATGGATCTAAATTTCTGTAGGGGCTCGAGCTCTCTACCTTTATTTTCAAAAAGTTACGTTAGAATGATCCGGGCGAAGTGAGGACAAAAATTTGCCTAAAACCAAAATGTGAAAGGCTCAAAAATGTGCATTTAAGGGCATTTTTGACCTCCAAAAATGATATTAATCGTACAAACCATAACTTAGTAAATTATCTTGAAAATATTTGGGTAATTTTGAGCCTCCAATACCCCCCATCTACAACCATTGGGTCCCCTCCTTCGACTAAACCATTCCGAACGAAGATTTATTGAAATTTTGAGTAAAAACTGAAGAATGTATAGCCCAAGCAAAGCAAGAGCAAAAACTTTGTAAAATTTTGAAGATAAGAGGTGAAAAATGAGTTTTTTTACGTATTTTTAAGCTATAAGCGTCGAATTTGACTGTTTTACATATAAGAATGAACTTTCAAGTGGAAAAAATCGATCGGTGGGAACAAACCCTCAACTGAGCGATTGTTTTTTTTTTTAAGTAAATAAACTTGCTTATTGAATGCTTTAATTATTTGAATATTTGAATATTCCTAATAAAGCATAACAAAAATTCGAAAATCTCATGCCGTAGCGGTCACTACCTCCACTTCTGCCCGCGGATACCTATGGCTGGATGTCTAATGATCATGATACGTAAAATTTCCAATACTAGAAAATTTTATTTCCAAAAACCCGCCTCTTTTAGTTGTATACAAGTGTATTTGTACTTATTTGTAGTTTTTTTTTAGACACTGCGAGGGGTTTTAACCCCAGAATCCCTCTCAGGCGTACGGCCTTGATCAAAGGCGTTCTACAGTTAAACGTGAGGGACCAGGCCTCCTTTAAAATTTTCCTAGTTTTGTATGAGAACTATGTTTACCTGAAATTTAAAATCAAAACTATCAAAAATTTTCATTTTTCTTCAAAAAACTTCAAATAATGCTATTTTCGATGCTTTAAAAAACAATTTTTCAAAAATTAGGTATTCATCGTTTGTAGAAAATTACGAACCTTTCCCCTCCCTCTTAAAAAATTCCTTCCGAAAAGTTGATAGAAGTTAAATTCATGGCCCCCTGCTCAGGATGTACGATTGAGAAAACGGTAGCTTCGCGTTCATGATGAAAGTGTTGGGGGCAGGGAGATCAAATACTTCATGCTATGTATCATTATTTTTTCATTTATTTCTTAAAATTATGGAATTATCCGCTGTACTTTGCACGTTGGGGTTTTGTACGTTAAATCAGAAGGAAAATTTTTTTTTTAAATTACAATTTCGCTGAATCTACTACAGTTAAAATATGTATTAACTTTTTTGTTCAAGTTACATCAGTATCTGTACACTTTAACCATTAAATTTCTAGATTTTTTAAAAGGATACAGGTTGAATTTTCAATTTTATTCTACTAACTCGTCTTTGAAAAACCAAAAATGCCTGATAACTATAAAATTCAAAAAAGTATCATTTCGAATTATTTAATTTGAATATTGTCATCTTACTTCGCTACTATTTCAAATACTGGCGTTAATAAAGCATAAACAATATTCTCACTTTCAGTATTCGTCTCACTCACCTTGCAGTGAAAATTCGTACCTGTACTAACTAAAATCAAATTTATTGTGACCTTTCAACCTACGGCGAATGGTAGTGGAAGGTGAGTATTGATAAAATTGCTTTGATGATTCTCGATAGCCAATAAGATCATTTTTGGACATAACAGATTTTCATTTTTCCAATTCTCTTTTTCGAAGAAGATTAAAATTATTCCCTTAGCTCGACAAGGACCAAGATTGTTCAAATTTGACCAGTGAGTTTTTATATATTAAAGGAGGACAAAATAGATTTATGTGTATAGCAGGAATGAACTTGAATCAAAATTCATCCGTGTTTAAAATTTATGAAGTGCGTAAAGACAACAAAATATGTCTATTAGGAAGGTAAATATGACGGTTCCCCTTATTTTGAACTTGAAAAAAGTCAATTCCTTGCGTAACTGTGCCCTCTAGTCGGACTAGGACACTGAGTACTGGAATTTCACATGTAGATTTAATCCGAGTAATTAGTGTATCTTTTGCAGGTTTCAATTATTTCCTTCAAAATCAGCTTTTACCTCGTTTTTTTGTATTCTTGAATAATTTAAATTAAAATAAAAGAATTTTTGCTGCGATTTTTGCAACCTATTTATTCTGCACGTGCTCGAAGTTACGTTTTAAAATAAAATGCTCTCCAAATAAGGTAGTTTTAGCAAACTCTCGATGACCAGTATCAGAAATAAGTATGAATCGTAGTGTCGAAAATATTTTAAAATACAGGTGATTGTGATGGTGGTATTGCGAATGGTTTATCAGGATTTGTAAAAAATTGGTAAATTCCCATTTCTCTGTAAAAAAAAAGTTTAGAAAATTTTTAAAACTTATTTTAGTCATTTTAATGAGCTACTGTTTAAGCTATAATCGCTTACTCGTCAGTTTTTGGAGGTGTGCAATGTTCTCCAACTTCTAGTGTCATATGATGATCCCCTGTACATTTTTTATGATGTATCCAGTCGTGTTTAGAGTTGCATTTTCTTGCTATGAACTTGACCTTTGTATTGATGGATTCAGCAAAGATTTTTAATGCTCTATTATGAGAACACCCAGGATCTAGAACAAAAAAATCATAATTCATATGAAAGTGTTCGCCATAATTATTTCGAAGGTCGTTTTAGTTATAAAATGGAAGATTTACTGCACCTGTACGTTTGCAGCCTGGTTGAACTGTTCCTTTATTAGCGTAACTGTCAAAATGTGCGTTGGAAAATTTAACACCAGCCTCACCCATGTTTGAATGAATAGTATCAACAAAATTTGCGTGTTCTCGGTTTAATATACTTTTATCCTTTTTTTGTATATCGAAGAACCCAGGATATGCGGGATCACAACCTATATTTTGTAAAATCCGTATTTATTTTTTAATAATTTTATTTATTTTTTGCCGCTTAGGAATACAGTTTCTTAAGCCTGATTTTCTATGTTTTATTGTCAGTGAAAACGGGACTATTATGGTCCATCGAATTACAGTGGATGAGGAGAAATATCAGCAAAATCCGTTTTGGGGTTCTACAAGACCATTACGACCATTTTTGGCCCTGCCAAATATTTATTTTTATTTATGTATTTTCTCAGCTTGATACCGACTTCGATTGGCGACAGATTTGACATTCTGGATTGAAGTTGACCTCTGAGTTAAAATTCAATTATGCTCAAATTTGGAAGAGGGAGTACTGAGGGCCTAAAATCGCAAAAATTGTTCTTTTTTAAGCCAATTCATAGTAAATCCGAAATTGTATAACATATCCAAAAATTAGCCTCCTAGGTCAATTAGTAGGGAGCTGGGTTTACCTCTTTTTTGATCTTAAAAAAGGGCCGCTCCTCCCCTACATCCCCAGCAAATTGAGCTAAGAAGTTTAAATTTGGTATGTAGACATCGCAGAGGCCACAAATGGGGCTTTCTAGTGGGTTCGACTTTTCAGCCTCATCCCTAAAATGAAATTTTTTGTTGGGATTTCCTTATTACGAGCAACCGTAGCGAAGCAAAGAGGACGTGCGCTATGATTTACTTTTTTTGTGCATGAATCTGGCATGTAGATTTAGCCAGTTTCTAAATGTGTTCATTAATGATCTGAATTATGCACTTTAAAATCACCTTCTACTCCTATCACTGATTAGGTCGCGATGCTTTTTGTCAATCCACATAATGCTAATATTTCACGAAGATCAGACTGAAAAAGCATCCCGAGCGATGCTCTTTTTTTTTAAACTATTGTTGGTATTTTATACCTGTAATTCGAGGAATTATTATTTGAGAAGATTTAAGAGTATTAGACACTTGAGCACAGATTTGACTTCCCATGCTGAAACCAACGAAATGGAATCGATCTATGGTAATTTTCGGATGTTGTTTAAACAGAAGTATGAGCAAATCGCTGATGCATTCTCCTATTTTTATTATACTTGGTACTAAGGTATCGAAGTAGCATCCCCATCTCGCTACAGGATTGTAATCGACCACTAATAGGTTCCATGGTTTTTGTTTGAAGTATTCTGCAAACAAATTTGTGAAAGATTTACAATAATAAATGAACGATAGGTTAATTTGCATCAATTGTGGATGGATACGAGTTAATGAATGTTTGATACAAATATACACACCAAGTGAAGTAAAAAGAAAACTCATCTCGGATTTTGACCAAACGGTCATTTTCGAAAAAAAAAAAAAAAAACGTATTTTTTCACCATTCACACCGCCTAAAAATATAGGTAGAACCCCGGTCATAGAGTTAGAAAGATGCAATTTGAGTTTCTGTGTCTACACGGTGCATTTTCTATTCGATTCGAAACCATTTTTAGCTCTCTTCTGGGTCTGTTGAAAAGTTACAAATCGCAAAAATCGAAATTTTTTTATTTTTCAAAAAATGTAATCTAATAAAAAGGCTTATTTCCTCAAGTTTAGGTCCAGAAATGTTTTTTAGCTCAGTGGAATGGGTTGATGTGAAATAGTTGGATAGTTTTGCGTAGCAGTGTTGGCTATCTCATGATTTAAACGTTGAAAATATTGCCTTTTTTCGTGACAGTGACAAAATTTCACAATTCCGTGTCTTAAAATTATTTTCTTAGTTTGTAACACTGCAGTGAAAAACTATTCAACGATTTCAACTCCAGTCTACATCTTTGAGCTAGAAAAATGTTTTGAATGTGTATTCGAAGTGATAGGCTCTTTAATTTCAATTTTTTATTTTAATAAAAAATATTGATTTTTTCGATCTATAACTTTTCAACCAAAGTGGTCTCAGATTGAACCGAATGTACGCCAAGTCAACATCAGTTTTAGGCGGTGTCAATGGCCAAAAACTACGATTTCTTGAAAATGACTACTTTGAGGACTCATAGGTCCATTCTCCCTTTGAACTAGGGATGCAAAATTTTATATGGTGGGTTTTTAACTCGAAGTCAATCACCTCCGTGCGTTTGCTAAAAATCCAAAGTATGTTTTTTTCCCATTCCATTGTAATAAACCTACCTTCTCGAACTGCCATCCATTCAGGAGCATTTTTCCATTGTGTGTATCCATGTATTAGAAATTTGAAATCTGCATCTTCCACAAATTTCGCGTTTAATAGTGATGTAGGGTCTTCTAATAATAATTCTTGAGGTGGATTTTCAACACTTTCGATGTCATTTAGGTAATTAATTTCAAGTAACCAATATTTAAATTTCTAATACGTATAAAGCGTACAATGTTTCGAATACATTTCTTAATCCTTACTTCGTATATAAAAAAAATCTGATAAATTCCCTCGAGCACGTTTTGAGTGGAACTGGACAAATAGTTCCTTCAGTTTGATTAATTAAATGTACCTGCATTTTACCCGTTTATAAGCAAAAATGTGTTTATTCTCAACTTAATATTTCTGATGGTTATTAAACGTATGAAATAAGTAATTAAATGTAAGTTTACTTACCAAAGTATACATTAATACACAAAAAATTTCAATCATTTTTAAAAATTTTCAAGCTTCTTTGCACTTAGGGTGAATTTATTGCGTTTTATTTGAAGTTTGAACACACTGTATTACTTGAAAAGTAGAAATCAAAATCAACTATGAATTTGTTGATTTTCCTTGTGAAACCATGTTTTTAACGATTTGGTCTCGACTATGAAGTAATATGTATGTATTTAATAAGAGAATATTGACGCATATTGTGACCTCTACCAATGTCATTTGAGTAATTGATCCGGAAACTTGAATTTTTCATCGGAAAAAATTTACTTTTCCCCACATGTGCGTGTTTTTACACAGCTGTAAATATTGCTCATACAGTATAAATGAGCAATTGAGTATGATCTTTGATCCAAATGGTCAAAAATTACCAGAAATATTACTTTATTAATCTTGATGCATTAGGCCAGCCTTGAAGAATATTTGACTCCATTATCCGCACCTTTCCTAAAGCAGTCTTTAAGCGTAACAAGGGTCAAGTCTTCAGGAAATTACAATTTGAAAATTTTAATCTTCGTATTTTCGCATGTTTACGTACATATCTACTTGTTTTGTATGCATAAAAAATTTCAAACTGGTTGTTGAGCCCGAGGAAAGAGCTGTAACAACCTCTGCTCCTTTAGATGAATGTCATTCATTCATATAACACTTAAAGTCTGTTTAACGACCGGGAGTTTGTATTGCATATGGCTTGCTTGGGTTAGTATGAAACTGATAGATTCCCATTTCACTTTAACAAAATTAAATATCAGTATACGGATATACTTATTTTTAATCGAAGTTGAAAATCTTGACGAGTTCGAATACTTATCAAGTTGGTTAATTTTTTCACTTACTCGTCATTTTTAGGAGGAGTACAATGTTCTCCAACTTCTCTATGCAACTTGTGATCACCTTTGCATTTTTTTTCATTAATCCACGCGTCTTTAGAGTTGCATTTTTGAGCGATTACTTTCACTGGTGAATTGATAGTTTCAGCAAAAATTTTCAGTGCTCTTTTATGAGAGCATGGTGGGTCTATTGAAATAGTCAATTTTAATCTAGGTGATTTTCGATCGATCAATTAGCGAAATCAGAATTTCATAAAGTATACGTGTGAACTCGCAGCCGGGCTGAACTGTTCCCTTGTTTGCGTAAAAGTCGAAATGTGCGTGGGAATATATTGTTCCAGCTTGACCCATGTTCGAATGAATAACATCGACAAATTTTGCATGTTCTCTGTTCAATTTACTCTTTTTCTTATTGTCGAATTTGGTAAACCCTGGAAGAGCTGGGTCGCGGCCTATAAAAAATATTTATACGTGTATTTCGGAATTGATTCATAGATCTTAGACTCTTCACCATTTTTTATATTTTACCGGTAATTCGAGGAATTATTATTCTAGAAGATTTGAGGTTATTTGAAACTTGAGCGCAGATCTGACTTCCCATACTAAAGCCAACGAAGTGAAATCTATCTATTGTTATGTGTGGATGTTCTTTGAATAGAAGCCTGAAGAAATCGCCGATACATTGGCCTATTTTTTTAACGCTTTTTTTCAGAGTGTCAAAGTAGCATCCCTTTCTCGCTATCGGATTGAAATCGACTGCGAGTATATTCCATGGTTTTTGCTTGAAGTATTCTACGTAAGTACAGATTAATTCTTATGAAAATTTTACTTGATAGTTTCAGTTTATCCTTGCGTAGGTTTTTTTTTTTTTTTGAAAGAGCAAACAGTCCATTTGTCAAAATTTTTCAAGAGACTAAAAACCTATTACCCACTTTTCAGCCTAATTTTGTGTGTCATATTGCCAATGAAAATCAGACTGTTACCATTTATCGATCTGTGGCGAATGAGGAGGAGCATTAAAAAAAATGCGTTTTTGCGATCCTAGAAGACCATTACGACCATTTTTGGTCGCGCCAGATATTTATTTTTATTTATTTTTTTTCCTAAACTAAAAATCCATTTGCTCAGCTCGATACCGACCAAAATCGATCAAATTTGCATAATAGGCTTAGATTGGTAGCTGTTTTGATATTCTGCAATGGGGTTGACCTTGGGATAAAATTCAGTTATGCCCAAATTAGGGGAAAGGGATCTAGGTTCCTTTTTGAGCCAGTCGATAGACCATTCAAAATTATATACCATATCTAAAAATCAGCTATCATAGGCCAATTAAGAGGGGTGACATGAAGATTCCCCCCTTTTTCACCTTGAAAAAGGACTGTTCCTCGTCTATCTTCCCTTCAAATTGAGGTAAATAGTTGAAATCTATATGGAATATCCTAACATACTCGCAGTAAAAAATTTCAACCCCGAAGTTTGCCTTGGCCATAAAGTTTACAGTAAAAATACCAATGAATTTGAAATCAAAAGACCAAAAAATATATTTAGATGACCCTCGTGATGAGTTGGACAATTTCAAATCTTTTCTCCCCCCCCCCCGCAATCATTTAGAATTTCAGACATATTGAATTCACGAACGGAAGATCTAAAAACTGATACTTCGATACACAATGTGAAGAATTGAAAAATTTCCGATGTTGTTCCTCCTCCACCTTCCAGATCACTATAAGAGATTTGAAGCCACAGATCATGAAATGTAGTTTTAGAGTATTCGAAAACCTCTCGCAAATCAGATTTTTGATCTCATACTATAAGTGCCAAAAAAATTAAATTTCAAAAGTACCACCTATACATATGATAATTAAGTAAAGCTATATTTTGAACCTTCTCGAACGTATATCCACTCGGGAGAATTTTTCCACTGAGTGTATCCGTGAATTAAAAACTTGAAATCTGCAGTTTCGTTGAACTTCGCATTTTGAATTGATTTAGGGTCAGCGAGTATCAATTCTTGTGGAGGATTTTCAACACTAGATATCAATTAAATTATTTTCATTTTAATGTTATCATTCGTAGAGAAAGTGTGATACATTATGGACACATTCAAGTTTTTATTCTCACCACGTGTACAAAAAGAATTTGAGATTATCTCGTGAACAATCTTTCAGTGGAACAGGACAATTGCCCCCTTTAACAAATTTTTGGCCTACAACCTGTTAGAAGTTACTTCGCTATAATTTTATAGATATATAAAACCCTTTAAAAGCCTACTTTACCTATGATTAGATATAGATTTACGCACTTACCAACATTGATAGTAGAAATGTAAAAGGATCATTCATTGTGATATGTAAAATATTCTGTGCTTCGCTTGTAAATTGGATAAGCTTATCACGTTTCATCTAACCAAAAATTTCGCTATTAAAAATTTAATCAAATATATACTTGTTGATTCAGTTGAAAGCGAAATTATTCGTTTTTTCTAATACTTTATTACGATCTCATTTGCCCTCGATCGGTATTTAAACAATGATGAAAAAAATAATTAATTTTTTTACGAATGTGTGTGTGAGAGAGAGAAAGAGAAAGAGAGAGATGAAGCGAGTAAATTATCTTCCTGTGGCATTTATGAATGTCATATGTGTTTGGTTACTAAAAATATGTGATTCTTTTTTGTTGCACTCGAATTTTACCGCTTCAATATAGAAGATTTACTTGTTTCACAGGAACTGATGCTCTCATGTATTGGTATTAGGTAGGCTGAAATTATTGATCTAATGATTGGCTATCTTGGGGTAAGTTTAGCAACCTATCAAAAAATAACTTGATAAAAAAGAAGTTTTTATTGTTCGCTTTGAATAATTTATTGGAAGAAAACTTAATATAAACCGATTTAATACGAATATAAATTTCCTAGGATTTGCAGGGTGTTATACTTGTATCAGAAACCAGGAGTTGCTATTGCGTATGGTTTTACAGCGTTTGTGTCGAACTGATAAACTCCCATTTCACTAAAATAAAAGAGAATTTCAGTTTGAATTTATGAAAGAAAACTAGTATTGATCTACTGGATATTTAGCCTATTATATTCTTACTCATCAGTTTTAGGCGGTGTACAGTGTTCACCAACTTCCTTATGCAATTTATGATCACCTTTGCATTTTTTATCGTCAAACCACGCATCTTTAGGATGGCATTTTTGAGCAATTATTTTCACCGGTGAATTAATAGTTTCAGCAAAAATTTTCAATGCTCGATTATGGGAGCATCCGGGATCTAATTGAACAGTCTCACATTTACAGCAGTTGATGAAATTGTCGGTAAATTTTCTGCGTACTATTCTCCATAACTATAATCGAGATAATTCAACTACCTGAAACTTTGCACCCCGGCTGAACTGTGCCTTTATTTGCATAGAAGTCGAAATGTGCATTAGAATATATAGCTCCTGCTTGACCCATATTTGTATGAATAGTATCTACGAATTTCGCATGTTCTTTGTTAAGTCTTGTTTTCTTCGTTACGTCCCATCGGGTAAATGCAGGAAGAGCGGGATCACAACCTGTGATTTGAGTAATTTTAAAAAAAAAACAAAAAACAAAAAAGTATGAAATTTGTCGTCAACTTTTTGTTTATTTAGGCATAAATTTTTAATTTACGAATTACAAGTGCTTATGTATGTACCAGTGATGCGAGGAATAACAATTCCAGACGGTTTCAGGTTATTCGAGACTTGAGCACAGATTTGACTTCCCATACTAAATCCAACGAAATGGAATCTGTCTATGGTTATTTTTGGATGCACGCTAAACAGAAGTCGGAGTAGATTTCCAATACATCGACCTATTTGTTTCTTACTCTTTTTCAGGGTATCAAAATAACATCCCCATCTGGCTAAAGGATTGTAATCGACGGCTATTATGTTCCAGGGTTTTTGCTTGAAGTATTCTGATTTGAGTGAATTTTCGCATCATTTTATTTTATTATTTGTTCTTAAATTGCGTATTTTAGGAATACATTTTCATTTTGAACGTAAATGATGAATATAGGTACTAAAGTGAGGCGAATCTTGTTTTTTTTGAAAATCTGCAAACGGTAGAGTCACGGTAGTTATGAAATAACTTCAAACAGATGTGGTAAAAATTTCGACTTTCTATCTCAATTTTTTTAAACTTGCAAAATTCACTTAAAACTCAAAAGTTTTCAAACAATGGAATAAAAAATTTTTTCAAAATTTTTTCCCGAAATGAAATTACAATGCATATTTGAATTTAAAATGATCATTAAAGACAAGTTTTCATCATTACCACTTTTTTTAGGGTTTATTAAAAATTGCAATTTTGTGAATTTTTCATAATTTTTCGATAATTTATCCTCCTGAAATGGATGTACGACATCAATTTCAGATGATTAAGCGCAATATTTCAATTTCATCCCCTATAGACGATTTTTCGGGAATGGTTGACGGATAGTTTTATCGTATTTTTTGTATCTTTGAAATTTTTTTCAGTAAATTTTTAGTAAAACATAGGCTTTTAATTATGGTTCAAAAAAGTAGAAAAAAAAATGAAAAATTGAATTTGAGAATCTAAAATAGGTGAAATTTGTCTCTTGCGTTAAAATTTTTTCCGAAAAATCATTTACTCAATTTTTGACTAGTTTATTTTAAAAGACGTAAAAAAATACTTTTCTCAGAAAAATCGTCTGTTAGGGATAGCATTGAAATATTGCGCTGAATTGTCTAAAATTGATGTCTTACATCCATTTGAGACGGGAGGGGGAGGGGGTTCTTAAAAAAATTCCTTCGTAGTTTTTCATAAAATTGTGAAAAAAAAACAACAAAACGTGATTTTTTCAAAAACCCCTGAAGAAAGGGGGTAATGATGAAAACTTATCACTAATGATCATTTTTGCGTTCATATATGCATAATAATTCGGTTATTGGAAAAAAAAATTCAAAAAAATTTTACAATCGGTTTTTTGAAAATTTTTGAATTAATTTAAAAACTTGGGATTGAGGGCTGAAATTTTTACCATATCATCTCGAGATAATTTCGCAACTATTGTGACCCCGCCGTTTGCAGATTTCATAAAAAAAAGTAAAATTTGGCCCACGCTAGTGGGTACCTTCTCGTATGGTTATCCATTCAGGGGTATTTTTCCATTGAGTATACCCATGAATTAAAAATTTAAAATCCGCATTTTCGGTAAAGTTTGCATTCTGTATTGATACTGGATCAGCGAGTATTAATTCTTGTGGAGGTTCTTCAACTCTGTACGTAAAATTTTTTATCAAATTCAATAATTCATTATTTGAATTCAATCAAGAAAAGTACCCCGCTACAAAATTAATAAATATTTTTATCTCTACCGTGTAAACAGAAAGAATTTAACGAGATCTCTCGAGCAATTTCTTAGCGGAGCCGGGCAATGATTCTCGACGGTTTGCATCATCTGAAGATTTATTGTGAGTTTACATAATTTAAAATTACATTGTTAGTATCACTTTTTAAACTATATACGTTGCTCGGTGTACAAGTGCATATAAATCATCGATCTTGAGTATAGGCTATCAGAGATAAATGTTGTAAGCAATCTAGATTACTTACCATAATTATTAAACTAAATGTATAAAAAGAATGCACCATTTTCTGAGATTATTTCTGACTTTTCTGTACAGATGTACTTTCAAATTTCAACGCCCGTATAGCTAATATCTTAAGCATACCACGTTGTATCTGAACGATTAGTTATAACAAAAATCATATGAATCGCGAACTTGTTGATTTTATTAAAAATGAAATATGAGTGAATTTCGTTGCCAGGTGATTTCAAACTCATATTTTATTACTTCGTATGATATCGAATGAATGCAACAGCAAAAATAATACATATTTATGGTCTGTGTGACCCTTGCGAATGTCATTAATGTAATCATCGAATATGTGCAGTCTTAATTTTTTTTTTATTTAATATTAATTGTCTTTTTCATATTACACTACGAATAATTCATTTACCTGTAGATTAACCTTTTTCTTATTTTTTGAAATTTAATAGGTATGTAGTTTGATGTATGTAATGTGTTGTGAATGTCGATTTATATATTTTTTTCGAACAAAAATTTTTCACCGATAGAGGGGGGAAAATGAAAAAGTCTAGTTTAAAGCATACTGTACGGGACTCACATTTAAAATTTTGTCGATTTTGAAACTAATGAATCAATTTCTCTAGTTTACTTTTTAATAGAACTTGTAGCTTTGGATTATTGGTTCATTGATTTTGATATTTTGATCCATTCTTCTTCTGCTCTAGTGTCTAAAGAAAATTTATGGTGGATAATTTTAATGTTGCTTCGTTTTCAGTGAAATTTTCTCATGCTAGCTAATGATCGAAATGGTGGTTTCCTTTTGTACAGAAAAGATGTTGTGCAAAAAATATATTTTGAAAGCATGTTTAGAATGCTTGCGCCTGCGTCTATCTACAGATTTTTGTCGTGGATTGAAGGAAGAATGGGGATAATTTTTATTCAGAACAGGATTTGCAAAAACCTGATTGAACTGCATAATTGCAATTTTACATGTAGCTTTAGTAAAGAGTTCCAGATGCCATTCGAGGTATATAACAATACACTCCAACATTTTACAAAAATCAACCTTAAAGAATTATACGTAAAATTTAAAAGATTGCCTGTGATGGACCTGATTATTTCAATAATCATGTTGGCCAATTAACAATAGCTAAAATATGCTTTGGAGAACGACATTGGGAATATTTTCATCTTTCTTCCTTTCTGTGACAATCTATTATTGAATTCCTATTACATTTTTCCAGATATTTAACTTGGAAGTTTTTTGTTTTACCACGATGAGAAATTCTATAACAAAACAAACACAATGAAACATGACTAGAAATTTGCAACTTTTTAGATTTTTGTGAATAACTTTTAAAAAATCTGTTATGAACACATCATTGAAAAATTTTTAAATAAACGGGAGAATATCTTTAATTCAGTGGTTGGGGTGGTAGCCCCGAAGGTTGCACGTATTCAGAGAAAAAAAATATCAGTTGAAGAAAAAAAATACCCAGTCATTTTTAGACTAAAATAGGAAAAAAATTCTAATTTTGAAAATGCATATGAGAGAAGCAAAACAATTGCGCCACAAGGCCTTTAAAAATATCTTACATGGACAAAAATTGCCGCAATGGTCTTTTAGAACCTCAAAACGGATTTTGTTGATATTTCCACCCCCCCCCCCCACTTATCAGTCGTAGATCGATAGAC